>VMDR010002159.1:0-99157 GCA_007922815.1 Macrotus californicus
CCTTAGGTCATGTCCATGGTCATGCATATAAGTTCTTTGGCTTCCACATTTCCCATACTATTCTTAGCCTCCCCCTGTCTATTTTGTACCTACCATTTATGTTTCTTACTCCCTATACATTTTCCCCCATTCTCCCCTCACCTCCTCCCCACTGATAACCCTCCACGCAGTCTCCATTTGTGTGATTCTGTTCCTATTCTAGTTGTTTTGCTTAGTTGGTTTTGGTGTTAGGTTCAGTTTTTTGTTTTTTTTTTAAAGATTTTATTTATTCATATTTAGACAGAGGAGAAGAGAAGGAGAGAGAGGGAGAAATATCAATGTGTGGTTGCCTCTCAATGTGCCCTGTACCAGGGACCTGGCCTGCAACCCAGGCATGTGCCCCGACTGGGAATCAAACTGGTGACCCTTTGGTTCACAGCCCGCACTCAATCCACTGAGCTACACCAGCCAGGGCTAGGTTCAGTTTTTGATAGTTGTGAGTTTGTTGCCATTTTTCTGTTCATAGTTGTGATCTTCTTTCTCTTAAATAAGTTCCTTTAACATGTCATATAGTAATGACTTGGTGATGATGAACTCCTTTAACCTGACCTTTTCTGGGAAACACTTTATCTGCCCTTCCATTCTAAATGATAACTTGGCTAGATAGAGTCATCTTGGATGTACGTCCTTGCCTTTCATGACCTGGAATACTTCTTTCCAGCCCCTTTTGGCCTGCAAGTTTTCTTTTGAGAAATCAGCTGACAGTCTTATGGGAACTCCTTTGTAGGTTAACTGTCCCCTTTCCTCTTGCTGCTTTTAAGAGTCTCCCCTTATCTTTAATCTTGGGTAATATAATTATGATGTGTCTTGGTGTGTTCCTTCTTGGATCCAACTTCTTTGAGACTCTCTGAGCTTCCTGGACTTGCATTTCTAGTTCCTTCACCAGATTGGGGAAGTTTTCCTTCATTATTTTTTCAAATAAGTTTTCAATTCTTGCTCTTCCTCTTCTCCTTCTGGCATACCTATGATACAGATGTTGGAACATTTAAAGTTGTACTGGAGGTTCCTAAGTTTCTCTTCATTTTTTTGAATTCCTGTTTCTTCATTCTGTTTGGTCAAATGTTTATTTCTTCCTTCTGGTCCAAATCTTTGATTTGAGTCCCGGTTTCCTTCCCTACACCTGTTGGTTCCCTGTATATTTTTCTTTATTTCACTTTGCATAGCCTTCACTTCTTCCTCTATTTTGTGATCACTCAGCCAATTCTGTGAGGATCCTGATTACCAGTGTTTTGAACTCTGCATCTCATAGGTTGGCTATCTCTTTATCTCTTAGTTCTTTTTCTGGAGTTTTGATCTGTTCTTTTATTTGTGCCATATTTCTTTGTCTCAGCATACCTGTTATGTTGCAAGTGGCAGAGCCTTAGGTATTTGCCAGGGCGGGGCAACCCATGTAGCTGTGTTGTGTCACTGTCTGTTAGGGAGGGGTCACAGAGAGAACAATACCACCTGTTTGGCTCTCGTCCTGCTTTCATTCACTCCCCTTGCTTCCCACAATTGGACTGTGCCTTTTCAGGTGCTGATTCCTGGGTGGGTGGGCTTGTGTACATTCTAGGATCCTGTGGGCCTCTCCAACAGACTCTCCTGTGAGGCTGGGAGTTTCTCCCACTGTTGCATTCCCCACAGATTTTTACAGTCAGAGGTTTTGAGGCTTTAGTTTCCCGCACTGGAACTGTGGGTTTCCGGGTCTGTCTCACCCCCCATTTGTTCCTCCCAGCTAATCAGCACCAAGTGTGGGATGCCCAGTCTGCCATCTGCTGCCTTGTGCACCTCGGTATGCCATTGCCCGGCTTTCCATCTCTGCCCTTCCTACCAGTCTGGGTGAATGTTTTTTTAACTCCTTAGTTGTCAGACTTCCATACAGTTAAATTTTCTGGCAGTTCTGGTTATGTTTTTTTTTTTTAATTGGTTGTTATGCTTCTTTTGGTTGTATGAGGAAGAAAAGTGTATCTACCTCTACCTCCATCTTGGCTGGAAGCTCTCAAAGCAAATTGCTTAATCCTTTCCAGTTCACAGACTCAGGGTTACAATGGAGATTTTAGGGCTCACGCAGCATAACCAATCCCCAAATCCTAATTCCAGGGTATTAAAATACCCTGAAGTCACTGGGTTGAGGCCAACTGTGAGGTCAATTGTCCAGAAGAGGGGTGAGTGGTGCAAGCATGGCCCTGGTGAATCAGGACAGCTCAGAGCACAGCCAGGGTGGAGACAGAGGGACTGCCCTTGAAACACGGGAACATCTGACAATGGACTTGCGTCGATGTAAGAGCTCACACCCAATGCAGAATTTACAGGAACAAATTATTTACAGTTACTGCCTCCGGATGCATTCCTTGCAGAAAGATAAACAACTCAGGTGCAGAGGGAATGGTTGTCCAGAGCTGGATTACAGGGGCTGCTACTGAAAATCCTCCACTGAGCCCAGCCTTCTTCAGCTTCTTTCTGTGTCGTAACCAGCAAGTCCCATTTTTTGTTTGAAATGGCGTGTGAAAAATAATGTCCCCTGGTGCTTGGCAAACAGCTGTTTTATCTCATCAGAACTGGCTGGGCAATTTTTACAGTTTCAGCATTATATCTCCAGGTAGGAAATTACCACCATTCTGCTCAATCCCAGAAGCAATTAGGAGCACGCTGCTCAAAGCAGCTCAGCCTCTCTGGGTCTTGGTTTGCTCGCCTGCAAAAGGGGGCTACTCTTCTGCTTTAAGGGAGATGCGTTCTGGTCAGAAATAAAAGCTCAGGTGGTAGCTTGAGTACTTGAAAGAAATAATTTCCTAGGGCTGTGGAGCCACTCTCTTTGAGTGAGTTAAACTGCCCACTCCTTGAGTCTTGGTCCTTGCACTCAAAGCCCTGTATCATATGGGAAGCCTTGCCTTTTTGATATGTGATTTTAGTAAATACATGTTAAAATAAAAAAACCCTTGTGTCTCCATTTTCTAATTTCAAAGACAGAATGAATAGTAGAGATAAAGTGATAATCAGACCAGATCTTAGAAATCTCTGTCTCATAATTCCGAGATTTCGTAATAACCAGGTGTAAGCTCCTCCAGGACACAGACTTGCCTTTGGTACCCCTGTCTCCCAGCACCTCGAACACAGCTTTCTCAATAAATATATGTTGAAAGGCTGAACAAAGAAGATTGATAGCAGATATTATCTCTTGCCCTCATCCCTCATCTAGCTGAACATTATGGTCCAGTCAACCGCTCTTTTTGTAATTCCAAGAATGCACCATGCTCTCTCTGACACGTCAGAGCCTTTGCACATGTAGTCCTATTACAATAGGTAGTTAACTAGTTATTAATAGTAAAGAGAGCAAAGGGAATTAGACACAGAGTTTAATAAACTGGGGAGCATGAGCCTGCTTGCTTCCCGGGGAAGCTACGGCCTCACTCCCCAGGGGATCATAGCATTTCTCTGTCAAGAGGATTAGCATTCCTCACTTCCCTGTTCCGGTAGTGGATTGTTAGGGAGGGGGGCAAAGGGAGAGGTGCTTGACCATCCAAGCCTGTTAGTCTAACTAGGGGGTGGACCTATCAAAGCCCGCAAAAACTTGGGAAGTTGATCAGCTATTTTGAAAAGGCACCTGGTCTGTCCCAAACCCAAACTAATATAATCCTAGGAGAGGAAAGCAGCCCCCTCTCTCTCCATGACCCACACTCACCCCTTGCATTCCTGCATTCCCTCTCACCTGGGATCACAGGACCATGTGGGTCTGGCAGCTACTGGGGTCCGCAGCAGACTGCATGGAATCCAAAGGACTAAGCTTTAATATGAAGCAAAAGGGCTTTGCTGAGGACACAGTTGGACTTTCTTCCAGGGCAGGACGGAGGGCACACAGGCAGCCTTCCACATGAAGAAACCATCTTGTCACACTACAGTCTCCACGCAGGTCCCTGGAGTGCTTTCCTCACACTCCTGCAGAAGAGCCTGATCTCTATGTGCAACAGTCCCTCTGCCTGGAAACACCTCCCCGCCGTCTACATGGAAAACCTTGGATAGGTCTGCCTCCTTCCTGAAGTTCTCTCTGGATCAAGATGTGTCTCCTCTGGGCTCACAGTGCATTTGGCACAGGCGTCTATTGAAACGGATTTTCTTACCAAATTGTAGTTCTTGAATGGGTTTTCTGCTTCCCCCTCCCACCAGATTTGAAGCAACTGAGGCTAGGGTCATCTTTGGCGAGCATTTGAGAATTATTTTTTGGAATAAATGAGTAGTTTCACAGAAACTTTCAGAAACCCTTTACAGTACCCAGAATTATGGTGTGTTTAGAGTTTGGGCATATTAAATGCTTTTTGATTGATTTGCTAGATTACCAGGTACTACCAAGCTTCAATTTTCTTAGCAGATACAGGCAGAATTTCATTTTAAATGCATAATCACGCCATCACATTTTCTTCCTTTGAAACATACATCTACCAGCAATAAAAGACACACACACACACACACACACACACACACACACACACACACACACACACATTGCTTTTTACACTCTCACTCCAGATCCTAAAAGAGTGTTTAACACAGACTGTTCGGTAGGAAATACACATCCCTCATTCCTTTTACTGCCTGATTTCTGGAGAGAGCAGTGCAATTGTGTGGCCTCCACCTCTTCATCCCCGACTTACCCTTTAACACGTAGCAGCTGCACCCCTCTCCGCTGAAATTGCCCTCTCAGACATCGCCAATGACCTAATGACAAACCCTAACAGAGTGACAGCAGCCCTCCTCCTGCCTGACTTCATTACAGCATTCGGCATCTTTCATCTTTTTGAAATGTGATGTAATTGAAAAGCATGTGTTTTAAAGTTTTACAGACCCTCGTTTAAATTTGTGCTCATCTTCCTCTTACCACCTGCACAAACTTTGAGCAAGTCACCTTTTAAAATCTATCGCCCTCCTCAAACGGGGCTTTCTATATCTATTCTGGGTGGCTGGGACTCAAGTGGGATTTTGTGTGTGGAGCACAGAGCACAGAGCCTGGCAAGCAGTTGTCATGCAATAAATGCTGGCCCCTTTCCTCCCTTGACTTCCAGATCGTAACTTGTTCTTGGTTTTCTTCCAATTTACTTCTCAGAATAAGTCTTCCCAGGGCTTTTCTTTGCCTTGCCCACCTGTCTCATTCCACATTTTTCTCCTGTCCAATTTCAGATTTTCTCTTCTCTAAACTGAACTGTTTGCCATGTATAAAGTCAGTATTCCAAAAACATGGACTGATTGGATGCTAGTCTCTGAATTGGCCTCTGTATGTCATCTCTCTTTTGCTTCTCCCATACGTGCTTCATGCTGTCACCACAATTGATGTTCTTCATGTACAGGTCGATCGTGTCACTGCCCCCTACCTACCCCCACCCCATCCCCCAAAAAACCCTTAGATAGCATCCTATTGCCTAAAGAATAAATTCTGAACTTTTAACACTCACTGCACGCTGACCCCCCTGGTGGTCCAGCCTTGTCTCCTCTTGTGTCCTTCATGTGCCCTGACTTCTCTCCCTATTTTCAAAAACTCTCCGTGAGTCTGTGTTCCTCGGTGCCTTTACTCAAACTGTCCCTTTATTCCAGGGTACCTTTTTCTTCTTTCCCACTGAAATTCATACTGTAAGTCTTAAATGCCAATTCCTCCATACAGCCTGCCTAGGGCACTTCTTTCCCTGTAGTTAAAATGTCTCTATCTTTCCACTTACACCTTGTTTGCACTTATAGCTTGCTCTTAATTGCCTTACTAGACTGTGTGTGCCAGTGCTCACACTGTGTCCTTTTAAAAATCTTTATTTACTGATTTGAGAGAGAGACAGAGAGGAATGGGGAAAGAGGGGGAGAGAGAGAGAAAGAGAGAGAAACATTGCCTTGTTGTTCTACTTATTTATGCATTCATTGGTTGATTCCTGTATGTGCCCTGACCAGGGATCAAACCTGCAACCTTGGCATATGGGTACAATTCTCTAACCAACTGAGCTACCAGGCCAGGGTCGCACACTTCGTCTTATTCATCTTGCTGTACCGCCGGCACTCAGTAAGGAGGCTGACACAATGCTCTAGTGTAACAGTTCCTTATAGAATTAAACTGAATTGAATATCAACATAATATTGTTGATATACAATACCCTTCCTTACAAGAGTATTGTAAAGGAGACTTAATTAGATGTAACAAGGACTAACATTTATAGAGCACTTCCTATGCGCCAAGCACTGTTCTCCTGCTGACAGCAGCCCTGGGAGGGAGATTTTACAAATGAGAAACTGAGATACAGACAAGTTAAGTAATTTATCCCCAAATCAAACAGCTAGTAAGTGGAGGAAAGGGGTCTAAAACTCAGACAGCATGCCTTTGGGCCTGTGCACTTAGTGACTACTGGGTAGTACATATAGTATTTGGGGGATCTTCCGAGGACAGCAGCAGAAGCATGCCACCTGCCTTCCTAGGGATGGGTGGCAAGGAGCCAAATGGAGCAACCTCAGGAAGTCTGTTCCCGCCCTGCTCTGCATAGATACTGTCCTTGAGAGATTGGGAGGACAAGGGATGATGTTGGTCTGTACCTTGGTGTCCTGGTGCCAGGAGCAGGGGCAGCCAAATGTTGTGCAAACATTCTTGTTAGCCTTCGGATGAGCAATTCAACCAGGGAGGCTTATCTGGTGACAGTCCTCCTGTGGTGACGTTACTGCTCACCCTGGCCCCTGCCAAAGGCCAGCCTCGCGCATTCCCAAGGCTGAGAGCCTCAGAGGCCCTCTGCCCTCAGGGACAGAGGTTCTATACCAGTCCTGCAGCATTTCTCCCTCTTCCTCCGAAGGAGAGGCTGGGTGTGGTGGCCAGTCAAAAGTGTTTTATGCAGATTGCGTTGGCCAGCACTCTCCGTCCTTCTCTAGCCACGCAGACTCAGAGTGCCTTCCTCTGATGTCGTCAGTAGCCAGCTTCTCCACGGGGCAATGAGACACCATGCGCAGGGAGAAGCTTCCTCTCTCCAGTGTGTTCTCTCCACCCCATGCCCAGTCCGTGGCCCCGTCACCCTACTGGTTGATCCCTAGATTTCTCCCTTATTATGCAAGATATTGAAGCTGCTTGTGGGATTCGTTGAGGTGCTTAGTATTCAATAACCAAAATGCCTGGGGCCAGGAATATGTCAGTTCAAAGGAACTTTGTTTTAGGCATAAATGCATTGCCCTTTTTTTTAAAAGAGAGAAAATCTGGGTCTCACAGACACACAGTGATAGGGTGGGGACTGGCCTTTAAGAGAGCAATCTGTCACTGCCTCCAACTAGGCTCTAGTTACCTGAAAAGGTGTGCAGAGGAAGTCACTCTCTAACCATCCGTGGTCACGCACTCCCATCCGTAACTGGCCATACTGTCAGTAAGTGTTTCTCATCTAACCTGAATCTCCCACACTGAGCTCCACACCAACTCACTTCTTGCTCAGCAGCAGCAGGAGAGCTAGGGAGTAAGGTCTGGCCACTCTTCCTTCTGTAGTTGAAGACAGTTCATAACACTGCTCTCACGGCATCTCTCATGTTTCTGTCAGTGTCTCCCGTGTCCCCAACAGCACCGAGTCCCACTGCCCATCTGCCTGCAGCTGGCGTCTTTCCCTTGCCCGTGGGCCAGACCTCAGCTTGGCCATTCTGAACTCGGCACCAGCATGGGAGGGGGTACTCTCGTCTGTCCTTTTAGGAAATGCCTGCCCGTGTGTCCCCGGGCAGGTGGGGTGGTAGAGGCCTGCCCTTTACCACTCTCGCTTGGATGTGCACTCAGGAGAGAGCAAGCATCCAGCAGCTGTTTCTCACTCACGTTTCCTCCTGGAAGCTTCAGCTGAACAATGGCCTGTGTGGTCTGTGGGTCTCCAGAAGTAATAGACAGGTGTTAGGTGTCTTGTGTCTGTGAAAAAGGGAGCCTGAACAACTGAGAACAAACAACAGCTGCTTGGTAACACAAGCTCCTTGCATTTAAAGTCAGAGGCCTGGCAACGGCTGGGGAAGGAGAGGCCAGTTGTGCTGGCCACCACCTGCCTGGGAGGCCAGAGGTGAGGTCAGTTTCCCAGAGAAGCACAGTCGGCTGAGAGGGCTGAGAGCCAAATGTGGGAGAGAGGTGGGGGTGGGGGAGAGGCTTGGGTAGGAATGCAGTGGCTGAGATTCCGAGACACGTCGTGGACACCAGATACTTTGGGAAACAGTTTTTTAAAACTTTGCGTTTCCATTTTCGCAATAAAATAACTGACATGTTATTTCGTGATCTATCCGATAAAACTAAGGCTGTGAAAATGCTAGAACTACTTGGGGCCTGCTCTCCAGGGCTGACACATTTGTTGGGATTTCGAGGGGCTTCTAATGGGCTTCAGAAGACCCAGGTTCAAGTTCTGGCTTTGTCTTTGAGTGTTGTCATTGTTATTTAACTATATCCTTGGATAGAGTTCTACCTTACTCCTAGGTTGCTGGGAAGATAAATTATGTAGGAAGGCCCTTGACAAAAGTGTAAAGGTTACTATACCAAACATACAGGACACTGGAGAGAATCGAAAGAAGGAGAAATTTGGTTCTTCCTTTAAGGTGCTTATAGTCTAAACAGTAAGGATGGCTCACAGTTGCTGGACATGTCATTTTCCGGAGCAGTGTCCCTTGTATCATCTGACTTGATAGTGACATAGTAAAAAGCAAATAGAAACAGGGGGGGTGGGGGTGGGGGGGCAGGGGATGTGGTTTGAACAAGGTTTTAATGATGAAAAAGTTACGGCTTGAAGCAAACAGAGGGCTGCAAGTGGAAGTGAGCGAGGACAGTGTAGAGACTTGAGGCACTCTGGGTATCTGCCTCCCAGCCAAGGGAAGGCATTTCAGGTTTGGTTTGGAAGAGGCTTTTCCTCAGGCCAACTGAAAGGTAAATGATGACTCTCAACTCCTGCCGTGCCCATTTCCATGAAATCTCACAGGATTTTAGATTTTAGGTCTGCCATTTAATGAGGGTGGACAAAGTGGCTGGTGTGTAGGAGCAGGGAGCTGGTGACCATTGTTCCTTTAAGAGGCATACATTTAAATTCGGAGTGCTGGCCATGAACTTCCCTGGGGCGCTCCTCCCAAACCTCCCTTTCCCCAAAATACCCTTCCAATCGTGTGGCCCCTCTGTTTTGGATCCTTGTGTCTGGTTTGTTTGTTTGTTTGTTTGTTTCTGGCCTCTAAGTGAAGTACCCCAGCTTCCCCTCTCTCCTTAAACACCTGAGACCCCAGTCTCCTCAACAGGTAGGTTCCTCGAACCGGGAAGTTATCAGATCCCCGGCAAAGTGTGTGTCCTTGGAGGAAATCCAAGGCACTGCATGAATCTGGGGTGCCTTGGTATAGCTCCGGCTCCTGAGCTTCGGAGTTTACAGCTCAGCCTTGTCATTCCTGGAGCCGGAACCAGAGCTGAGCCAGAGCTGGAGGGAGTGTCCGGCTTCTGGCCAGGCCTGACACCTGATGGGGAGGGGTTTCTTCCTTCTGTGCCACCTCTGGGAGTTGAAATAGAGTAAGGAGAAGCCACCTTCCAGAGAGCCCGTGGCTGGATGTGGAGACTCAGAAATAAGATGGAGCTGACGTTCTGGGGAGTCATTTATGGGTGGGCCTGCCCACTGCTTTTTTGGCCATAATATCTCTCTCCCCGGAGTAAAACGTTTTCCCCCATTTCCCGCCACCTTTGGGAGGTTGTGCAATGTCACGATGCCTTTTACTCCCCTCCGTGTGTCATTGCAGGGCACGGTAGACCCATGGCTACCTGTCACACTTGACGTTTTGCTGAACTGCAGGGTCATATTCTCTTGCAGTGAGTTCTTGTGACCTTTAGGGATGTGATTGTCCCTCAGCTTTGGGACACTTATGAAATGTCCCCATGAACTTCACCCTGGCAGAGAAGCTGGGCAACAGCTCCCAACCAGAAACTGGACTTACACAGGAACAGAGAAGCTTAGTGTGGACTGAATGGTGCATTTTTTTGTGTTCCACCTGGTCTCTGCTTGGGTCCTCATTTGCAGGACTTTCTGGAGAGGCAAACACGCTGTGCTGGGAGGGAGGAGAACGGGCCCTAGAGCCTCTGCTCTGAAACTGGGCTGGTTTGGACCGTCTTGACAGAGCCCTCAGTAGGGCAGATCACTCCTAGTGCCGCTGTCTCAGGTTGTACCTGGGTCTAGGGAGTGAGTGGGTCTGCACAGCTTGGGACACAGCAGGACCGAACCAAACTTTCTAGGCTCCATGAATGGGAACATACTAGACCTTTTTGTGACCCAGTCCATGCCCCTTGCAGGTTGAAGCAGAATTGAATCATCCCCCAGGAATGCAAAGGGAGCACCCTCAGCTCTCAGGGCCCCCAAGGCTTCACTGGATGCTGTGCTCACTCTCTAATTAGATTCTTTGACTGCGATGGGGCTATGGTATTGCCCGGGTAGCTCAAGATGTACAGGGATCCGCACCTTTTCCTTACTGGGCCTATGCATTCTGTGTCTTCAGGTCCTCTGTCCTTCCTTGGTATGTCATGTCTGCTGTCTCGGCTTACCCTAAAGAACTGCCCTCTCCTCTCAGCTTGTCATTTGGGAAGCAGCCTCCAGGAAAGCTGTGGTCTCCCTTTGACTATGGGAGTCTTCCTGTGCCCCCACCTGCACCCCCAAAGAATTCAAAGAAATCACCTTTCTTAGGAGCAGGGAGCCAGCGTGTGAAGTCCCCTAGTTCTCCCTCAGCCCTGTGTCACGGGTGGCCTTGGAGAGGGAGGACCGAATCCCTTCACTTCTCCCTTCTGCTGGCCCGTGCTCTTCCCCCAGGAAAATCGGGGAGTGAAATTAATAAGCGCTGCCTGGCCGACTGTCGCCCAGAGAAAGTTTGCGATCCTGTTTCATTAGGCTCGTTGGAGCAGCCCTCACCCTGAGGTACAGCCCTCCCCAGGGAGTCCGTGTACAGTTACACTAGCTGTCACCGCCAGCGCCTGCCCTTTCTGGACAGATGTGACCTCCCCTCACCCCCCACTTCACCCCCCCCTCCCTCCTTCCTTTATTTTCACCCAGCGTCTCGCTTCCTCTCTCTCTTTCCTGCTCCCACCTCTGCCTCTTCCCCCTGCCCTCTGCCTCCCTGCAGCGCCAAGCCGGCCCCGCAACCTGCTCTGCCGCACGCAAACCGCTGAGAGTTGGCGGCGCCGCCTCCCGGGGCCCGGCTGCCGAGGCTGGCTAAGGCACCGACGCCAGCAGGCGAGCGAGAGCCGCGGAAGAGAAACCAGCGGGCGCGCGCGGGAGCCCCGGGAGGGCGGCCGGCCGGCGGGCGCGGACGGCGGCGGAGCGGCGCGCGCAAAAGTTAGACTCCGGCGGCCGCGCGCCCGGCCCCGGCGCTCCGTGCCCGCGGAGGAACTTGATCTCCGGCAGCTCGAGTCGCGAGCGGTGCCCAGCGCGAGAGGGCCGAAAGCGCCGGGCGAGCGTGGAGCCGGACGCGGCCGGGGGAGCGCTGCCGCGACAAGGACCCATGCCGGCGGCCAACCTGATGGAGAACCTGCAGCTGCCCGCCTTGCAGGTGCCCGGGCCGCAGGGCGCGCCCGAAGGCAGCCCGGTCCGGTCCAGTGCGTCCACCCCCACGCTCCGCCGCCGGCGCTTCAAGATGCACCGCACGAAGAACGTGCACGAGCCGAGCCTAGAGGCCGGGCTGGCACGGGACCTGCCGGGCGTCTTGGCTCCTGGCAAGGAGTTCCTGCAGCTGCCGGCCATCGAGATCACGCCCTCCAGCGACGAGGACACCCCGTGGTCCAACTGCTCCACACCCAGCGCTTCCCCGCGCCGAAAACGCTTCCTCCTCCGCAAGTGGCTGAGGGTGAGGGAGCGGAAGGAGTGCAGTGAAAGCAGGTATGTCTCTGTTCTGCCCTGGCCCTTCTTCCCCGGCTTCTCCTCTCCAGATCCCCAGAACCGTCGGGGGCGCCAGGGCACCTAGGCGTAAACTTGGGAGGCATGCAGAAGTCCTTCACCCCGGTGTGCTCCAGGCACTGAGGCGCCTGACGTAGGGTTAGTGGCACTTCAGCTTCCTGGCAACCCAGGGCCTAGGGCCAGTGACATTAACAGAGCAAGTTCATCTGACACATTGGCCAGGGGCTTCAGCATTGCACCTCTGATCCTCACAGCAAAGTGGATAATAAAAACCGTACCACGTGATATTTATTGCTCTCGTGTCATGTGCCAGTCATTGTAGCGAGCACTTCACTGTCCATCTCTAAATTTAATCCTCACAAAAACTCTTTGGGTAGGCATTAACATTATTCCCATTTTACAGGTAGAGAGAGCAGAAGGGGGGAGACATTAAGGGGCTTCACCACTCAGACTTCCATTTCTAAACATCCCATTTAAATTTTTATGATTTTATCTTCGGCAGCTCTGGGTTGCCTTCCCTGAGTCTGTGTGCAGCAACTTTTTGGCCTGGGTAAATGTGGCATTGGAGTAGTGCGGGGAGTTGGCTTTCCTTGTGCTGAGAATCGCTGTGGAAAACCATAGGCAGCTCTACACAGCCTTGGCCAGGAGTGGTGTTGGGGCCAAGGCCATGGCCTTGTGGAGGACCTCATTCATTTATGTTCAGACTCTAGGGCCCAGTCCCTTAACAGTGGTTTGTGCCCTTGTGTGGGGGTAACTAGCAATGGCCACCTTTCCGCCGGGCTTCTCCTCCCAGTCTGATCAATTTCATTCATTTCAATTCAACAAGCACTCACTGAATGTTCTTAGGAGCTCAGCCTGGTACCAGCTCCTGGTGACTGCTTGGGGGCAGGGGGAGACGGGGCTGGGCAGAATGAGGGGATGTGGAAGTTAAGAAGAGGGATGGGAGGAGACTTGGACAAGAAGCTAAGCGTGAATTTCACTGATGTTGAAGAGCTGGAACCTCGGACAGTCTCCGTGTGCCACGTGGTGCTGACTGTGCCAGGAAGGAGAGGAGGAGGGTTCCTGGAAGGAAGAGACTCCAGCCATGACAAACACAGACAGGCAGTGTAAACCCGTAGGAACAGTGAGAGGTCAGGCGAGCCGTCAGGAAAGGGAGACAGTCTGGACAAAGGTATAAGAACAGGGTGAGCCAAAAAAAGATAAAGAATGTGAATAAATGGCAATAAATACATATCTATCAACAAATGGATCTAACAAACAAAATAAATGAACAAGAAGAACAGAAACAGACTCATAGACACAGAGAACATTTTGTCAGTTGCCAGATGAGAGGAGGGGTTGGGGCGATGGGTGAAAAAGGTGAAGGGATGAGAAGCACTAATTGGTAGTCACAGAATAGTCATGGGGACGTAAAGTCCAGCATAAGGGATGTCGTCAATACTATTCTAATGACGATGTGTGGTGCCAGGTGAGTGTGAGATTTACTGAGATGATCACTTAGTAAGTTATATAATGTCTAATCACTGGCGTACACATGTGGAGCTAATATAAATTGTATGCAAACTGTAATTGAAAAATTAAAAAAATAAATAATACCTACTAAAAAAGAACAGGGTGAGCCTTGTGTCTCTGGGGGACATTGTGGGATCCACAGGGCCACACAGAGGATGGGTGCCCTGGCCTCCCAGGGTTTCTCTTTTCCTGGGTGCAGGGATAGGTGTGGTTATCCCTCTGCAGGTGCAGATGCAGAGCTTTTCTCTGGGGCTTGTGTGGACCTGGGAGAACAATTCTCTTTGTCCGCTACAATACATCCTGCTGTCTCGCCACAGCTGGAGGGAAGTGGGGCACGCGTGGCGGGAGCTAATCTGGAAGTGAAATAGTTCATTGTGGTTTGTGAGCTTTCTCTTCCTATGTGAGACCCTAAAAGAGACCCTGTTTTGATCTTGAGATTCTGTCACACAGGCTGAGGACAAAATATGGGGAAAAGAGTCCTGTGTTGCTGGCCAGGGTGGGAGGGGGTGGATTTGGTTAGATTTAAGGAAGACTTTCCTGGTTTTGAGAATAGTCTAAGAGTTCAATGGAATCTCATTTTTGTTGGAGTGGGGAACATGCTCTTAAAATCAGGAAGGATTTAAGATAGTTCTTTTAAATGGTCGCTTGTTGCATTGGAAAAATATATGCATATATGTATAAAAAGGCAGACTCCGGATTCAAACCCAAATTTGTCCAATTCAAATCTCTGCTCTTAACCACAGTTGTACTGCCTCCTGTTGGAATCTATCTGGATTGTGGCTAAAAATAAAAAACCCATCATTTTGAGTCCTTGGAAATGGAAGCCTTCTTGGAAAGAAAAGAAGCAATCAAGTGTAGATGCCCACCAAGATTCTCTGAGAAGGAGATGGCATTTAGAGGTATTAGAACAGAGAGAATACTGGTCTTAAAGCCAGGAGACTTAGATTTACATTTAAGTTCCATCGTTGATTAGCTGTGGAGTCTTGGACCCCTCACCTAACTCTGTGTGTCTCTTTGGAAGGGGTATCTGGGTTTAACGGGCGGTCTTGAGAGTAATACACGTGAAAATGCTTTGTGACTTCCCCTTGCTGGGAAGGGGTGAAGGACCATTGCCACAGTTCTGTGAGTGTCTCCCATGGAGTGGGTGTGTGCTTGAGAGCAGGAAGTTACATGCTCACCCTGGCCTGGAGTCACACCTGGGACTGCTCACACACCACAGGATTTGGGAACGGTGATGGGAAAGTGACTCTGGCATGGTTGGGATTAGGGGGCATCAAGCACACCGGGCCCAGTGTGACACTTTCACACTCGCCACCCCAGTCTCTGTCTGCACAGAAGAGCACCCCAAAAAGCACCGTTAGGCCTGCCATGCATTCTCTCTGACCCGGTAGAAGGCAGGGGCCAGGAGTGCTTCTGGATTTTAACTGCTAAACTGAAAACACAAAAAGGAACAGAGACCCCTTTCTTCTCCTTAGCCCTGGGAAGGAAGGAGTGGAGAAAATGGTGATGTATTGGCGTGGTTTGGGGTCCAAGGACCAAGGGTGTAGCACACAAATACTCCAATCTTGTCTGGCTCATCTTTGTATCTTCATGTCAGGCACTGTGCTTGTCCTTTCATATGATCCAGAGATGTTTGCTGATGAATAAAGTAATAGTGAGTGAATAAATGATTCCTTTTTCTATACTGTTTGGAATGGAATTCTCTTTATTCATGAGTCAGGGAAAATATCCTTGAGGAGATGGGCCCAGAGCTGAGGATTTTTTTTTTCTTTATTGAGATATAATTTACACACCATGCAATTCACTCATTTTTACAGTATATAATTCAATAGTTTTTTTTTATCATATTCACAAGTATGTGCAACTATTACCCTGGTAAGTTTTAGAACACTTTCCTAACCTCAAAAACAAGGCCGTGCCCTTCATGTATTACCCTTCTTCCCCCTGTTCCTCATCCCTCCAGACCTAGGCAACCTGGCATCCACTTTCTGTGGACCTGGGGTTTTTTGAATGGGGACCAATGCCTGTTGGTGGAAGCAGTTTGGACGTGTTAGTTTCAAGATGGAGATGGGCGACCAAGCGTGGTCTTGATGAAGGATGTGGAGAAATGAGGATGGGGCAGCGATGGGCTGACAGACTATGATTTATGTGGACGAGCTGGAGTTTCGGTTAATCAGTCAGCCAACAAAGACGTACTGAGATTCTATAAACAGGGTGCTTTATACACAAAAAGGATTCGACCCAACGCGAAACCGCTGTAGGTTCTGGAACCTGGGAGATGCCTAATCTGAGCTAGTTCTTGCTGTTTTGTGTGAACGGGATGGTGAGGTGGAGGCCAGAGCCTTGCACACTGTGCTTCCGGTGGTCCAGCTGGGAGTTGTGAGCCAGCGTTTGACCTAAGGTGGCTCGGGCTGCTTTCGGGCCCTGGTGCCCGCTGAGCTGTCTGCACGGCGCGGTTGAAGCTGGCGAGGCAAAGCTTTAAGAAGGCGTCCTGCGCGTCTCCCAAAGTCCCGTGGCCATAACTGCTTGTGAGGACTGTTCAAAACCCAAAGTGAGGTCCAGAGTTCCTCTCTGACCTGCTGGTTGATGGCAAGGTCAGAGATTAGATGGAGCCACATCTTCTAGGATGTCATCCTGTCGTTCTCTGGAGGGGGAGGGGAGGGGGAGCTGACCAGGGCCAGGTGAGTAGGTGTGGATTGCTAACTGCGGCACAGAAGCACTTCTCTGCCCCTCGCTCCGCAGGCCGCCCTCGTTAGTGTCGCCATTTACACCAGCTTCCCCTTGGCTGTTCTGTCCCCTCTTCTGTCTGACATACCTACCTGTCGTGACTGCTCACAGTCCAGCAGGCTGGCAGCGAGAGGGTCTAGTCGGCTTGGAGCCTCAGGGATTTTGCTCAGCTGCACCTCTGGCCCTGGGTGCTGCCTCTCACATATTCTGATTGGCCTGGATGGCCATGTTACCTACGTGGTGCCAGCCTAGCATGGAGTGTGAGTTTGCAGGTGAGGAGTGAACGTCATTGGTGTGTTTATCTTGATTCTTCATCCCCTTCCTCTTACCTTTAGGGCATGTCTTGCTTCCGGTTTCAGCTTGGGTTTCCAGGGGAGCAGGTGATCCAGACGCTCCACCTCTCAGCTCTGTGCACACCCTGCAGTGTCTGAGAAGCACAGGGAGTGTTGGAGAGGAAAAGCGTTAACACAAAGCATCAAACAAATGTACAGGAAAGCAACCATGGGTCGGCAGGTTAAGTCATTAATCAGTGCTGAGTAAGGTGAAACAAGCAATATGTCCCCCAGACCTATAGTTCCTTGAGGGCAGGGACAGTGTCTCACTTTGTGCCAAGTTTTCTGCTAAGTGCCCCGAATACACAGTCACATTGAATCCTCAAAACAACCTCCAGGTAGGGTTTAGGGCTGGGATCCTGAAGTTTAGAGGTTAATTTGCTCCTGCTGAATAGAAGTGAGACTTGACCTAGACACTACCATTTCCCCAGGACCTGGAAACAGTTGCCCACATGGGTTTGAGAAGCACACAAGTGGAGGGGGAGGTGCTGAAGGTCAGAAGGTAGAATGAGGTCAGAAGGATAGGGAGGTCGCTGAGGAGAAAAGTGGGGGGGTCGTGGGTAAGCACAGCCCTGTGTGAGACTGGTGCCCCACGGCCTTGGGGAACCGCTCCGTGGGGCCCAGCCGGCCTTTGGCTGTGGATGTGGTTTCCAGACTCGGGCCGTAGGTGGAAAGTGAGAAGGCGGAGATGGAGCCCTTTGGGCTGATTCACTGGCAAGCTTCCTCTCAGGCAGCTGGTACCGCGAGAGTCTCCATGGTGGCTACGTACTCAGCGGGTGTCCATTACACGTCAGGCAAGAGACTGGGAGGAACCTAGGGCAGTTTAGCAGGTGATGGTTCTGCCCTGCTTGGTTACTCCCTCTCAGGTATTAGCTATGCGCCAGTTGCTGTGCCCGTCACTGATAATGGTTTCTAGGGCAGCTCTCAAGTTGTCATTGAGGCGTCTGAATGACTAAGCTGCTAAAGGAGAATTTCCTTCCTGCCCCCATGGGTGAGCCCTGGCCTGCCGAGAGCCCGGGCTGGTTGCTGGGTTGCTGTGTGTACAAGAGCTTTATGGAGTCTGAGGGCTTTTCCTGGAGCCTTTGCCCTTTTGTGGTCCCTTCCTCCACAGTCCAAATCAGTGTGTGACTCGCTGAGGGGCTGTTGTACCTGGTGAAGGAAGATACGGCTTTTAAACATGTTGTGGGGGGAGGTCTGTGCACTCTTGCCTTGTGACTTAAGAGCCTGAGGAATCTTCCTTCTCTCGGGGCAGATGGGACAGCTTCCATCAGGGTGACAGATGGAAAGCAAATAGGGACCTTCAGGTGGGAGGAGGGAGGCAGGCCAGGGCTCCCTCCAGCTGGTGAAGAGATGGTCAGGCTGTGGCCTCCCAGCCCCAGTGCCACTGTGGGTGGCCACGTGCCACCTCCCAAAGACAGTCCTGCTGTCAGATGCTCTCCTCCATTTTCAGACACTTCACATAATACCGTTCAAAGTCCTCAGCAGGCAAGTGCGGCTGTGTCCCAGCTATGACTGGTGGGGGCAGGGGGGTGAAGGCTCAGGAAATCCACGTGTTTCCTTTCGAGGCCCTCCCCCGAGGCATTGCTTTAGCTGGAGGATGGCAAGCCTTTCGCTGTATCGTCCCTCCACGCTCTGACTGGGGTGAGACCGGTTGTAACCTCCCGATGTGTAGCCGAGATATAGAGAGAAAAGGGTGAGACCCCTCTCAGTGGTGCATCTCAGTGATGGCCTGGGTTGCGGGCCTCCCACCTGAAGTGTGGGCCAGTTTCTCTGAGGTCTCTGAAGCTTCCTCATTCTTGCTCAGACGTCCCTGTGCCAGCACACTGGTGTGATAACGCTGTTCCCAGGCTATCCCTCTCACTTCACAGTGTGAGCCCAGAGGTTCCCAGTCTTGCTGCTTCTGCTTAGCAGGTTTAGTCAGGAGAGGGGTCGCTGGATGAAGGGACCAGAAAACACAAATAACAACCCACTTGGTTTCCGCCTTTCTTCTGCAACTGTGGGACCAGAATTTGCCTAGGGGCCTGGTTTGGGGAAGGGTAGTATGGTAAACTTTGCAACATTTGCCCAGAAATAAGGAAAACACTGGAAGACAGCAGACGGTTATCTTAGTGACACATTTTTGAGTCTCTCCAAGGGTCTTCCAGCTCGTTGTCTTAAAGTAAACGACATTGTAAAAGCCAATGCCTGTTGCATGTGTGATGAAATAGTGAGTTCATGTAAACATTCGGGGTCGGAGGGAAGAAGAAAATATCGGTCGTTCTATCCTGGTAACCCGACCACCAGTGTGCGTGCCCCGTGCTCTTATCTCCCTGGAAGTGTTCTCAGTCTGACCTTCTTAGTTGAAGGACTTCTTTCTCTTTCATCCTCTCTTCTCTACCTGGTACCTGTGGAAGGGGAGGGAGAACACAGGTCCAGGGGTGAGGACTGGTACGTCTGTGAAATGAGGGAAAAAATGAATTTCTGAAGCGCTGCTTCTGGAGGAGCCATCCCCTGGAGGTATTTCTCCGACCTGGGGGGGTCCTCTCATCAGAGAAGAAGCCACGTAGCTGCGTCCTTGTGGTCTCCGTGACTCACGCTGCCATGTCAGTGCCGGTCTGACCGCTCAGAGCAACCTGCCTTGATCTGACAGACGTTTCCTAGCTGGGTCGTTAGACTCTGAAGCTCTTTCTGAACTTTTTGCTGATCCTCAGGGTTGGATGGTGTGGCAGAAACACAAGTCACTCTGAACAGGGTGGGGCTTCCCCACAGAGCAGTGTGCCCTTCACTTGGTGATAACAGGTTTTCTTCATCTATGTCTGTGATGAACCACATCCTCCGGACATGTGAAGATGTCATTTAAAAAAAAAAAGACTCCCAGAAAAGAGGATTGTACCACCTCTCTCAGTTACTTCTGTATGTCTTCAAACCACTCCACTGAGACAGTGCTGCCTGGAGTCTAACTGAAACCCGCCATGGTACACTTCAAACTCATTTTCTTTGTCCTCAGTGAAGATGAGAGAATATTTGGTCATTGTCCTTTGAGAATATTCCTCAATGTTAGTGACTTGGGCTATTCCTTCCAGATTCTGAGGGCAGCTCTGGCTTTGAACTACATGCTTGGACCTCCCTGGTCCTCCAATGGGGGCTGGGCAGCCCTGTGGATGCCTTGAAAAAATTGGCAGCCACACATGTCAGAAGACAGGGCCAGTCTCAGAGGTGAGCAGAGTAGAAAGTGGGCTGCCTGTTCAGACAGTTCTCAGGAATGCGGAAAGTTTCCTGTCCCTCTAAAGTGACATCTCCACGCTTGAATTGCTTTCCCAAATGCCTCTATTAGTCGGCATGCCTTTTGTTTAGCATTCAGAGAGATGAAGCTGATAACACAGTTATCTCAGGAGAAGTAATTTTCATAGTTCGGCAACATTTAATGGGTGCTTCCCGGGAGTCGGGTGCTGTGCTGCGTGCTGCGTTACCAGGGGGAGGAGCTCACAGCCTGTGTGGGAGGTCAATGTGCGGAGGTAACTTCAGTAGAGTATGGAATTTAGACTAAAGCAAAAAAACAAGTCTGAGGAAAAGATTTGCTGGGAGGGAGAGGAGAGAGGAGGGTCCTGGGACTGAGATTTCACCGCCACATCTCCCGCTTAGCTGTCCCTTGCTAGTAGCTGCTGTTCTGGTTCTGCGTCTCTCAGAAAATCTAGTCTTTGTGGTGGATGAGATTGGTGTGGCCACTTCAGCTTTGAGCAAACAGAGCAGCCCAAAACCATGAAGCTGTGCTGTGGCAGAAATGCCTCTAGAGTACAGCTCTCCCACAACCCAACTACACGTTCAACCTGCCCCTTGGTCCGGGGAGCTCATCTGTGCCCAAGATGGGGCCGTATCTTCATCGGTGCAGCCAGAAAACTCAGGCAGGCCTTGTGTGTCTTTGAGGACAGGCTGGGTGATGGTTTCTCCTGGGACAGCTGCCCAGCACCAGTCCACGGGGCCATCTGCAGCAGCAGGGGGCACAAGCTCTGGGCCCGCTCGTCTCTTCTCTGTATGGTCCTGGGCAGGCTGCTTACTCTGTGGGCCTCTCTATCTTTCTTATTTCTTAGGTGGACAGAGTACATTTTGTCTTTGTCTTGTAAGACAAAGTAAGTGGATGGATTTAAAGACTTGTGTTGTTACCATTAGTTAGTAAAAGTGAGCTCTTGGGGGTGGTCTGGGAGGCCTCAGAGTCGACTCCTCTGGTGAGCGTCAGTGGTGTAGTGGTTCATTGTGTCTTTGATTGTTTATAAGATGTCACTTTCTGATCTGATAGGTGAGTTTTTATCACCTAAGGGCTGCTCGTGTCTGTCTTTTTGGTATTGGTGCACTTAAGGCCCTAACTCCAAGCTTTTAACTCTTCCTCTCCTCCTCTTCCTCCTTCCCCCTCCCCCATCTCCCCCCAAATCCACATGCTCTCTTTGGGGTATTTCGTCCCCTGTCTTGGCTTTGATTATTCCTATGTGACACCATCTGTCACATTTATATCTCAGACCTCATCTCTTTCTGAGCCTTAGGCTTGTACACAGGGCATTTCCACAGGGATGTTCTTCAAAACTCAGCTGGTCCATCCCTACCTGAACTCATCATCTTTCCCTCCCACCAGTCTCACTCCATTCCTGAAGGATTGGCACCCTTCAGTGTGCCGAGGCTTCCCTGCTTTGGGAGAGCATGCTCTTCAGCCTGTCCCATCTCCACCACTGGTGCCCCTCTCTAGGCCATCAACGCCCCTCGGGCGTTATGCAAACACCCTCCTCCCTGCAGATCCTCCCCTCCCTTTTTTTTCTTCAAGAAAGTGATTGGTTGCCTCTCATACCTCCCAACCAGGGACCTGGCCCACAACCTTGGCATGTGCCCTGACCGGAAATCGGATCAGTGACCTTTCAGTTTTCCGGACAACGCCCAATCCACTGAGCCACACCAGTCAGGATGCTTCTCCGCTTTAATTCTGTAGCCCAAGGGCTCTTTATGATCTCCTGTCTGCTCCACCTCCTGCTTCATGTAGAGCTGCACCCAGGACTCTGTCTCCAGCCAAACCAACCTTTCAGGGCCTTCTTCTGTTTCCAGGTCTTCATAGATGCTGTTCCTTGGATAGAAATCCTCTTTTGGGACACTGACCCAATTTGCCAACCCCTGTCCTTCTCCTTTGGATCTTAGCTTAGTTATCCTTTCCTCTAGGACGTGTGTCTGACTCAGGTATTTATTATATTTGTGTTTCTAAATTCTGATTACTTGGTCATGTTGAATCCTTTACTGGATCATAGGATGTGAGGCAGAACCATTTTATTCAGTGTTTGTTTTATTTATTGAATTTTGAATTTTTTATTTATTGATTTGAGAGAGAGAGAAATATCGATTTGTTCTTCCACTTATTCATGTATTCATTGGTTGATTTTTGTATGTGCCCTGTCCGGGGATCGAACCCACAACCTTGGCATATTGGGATGATGTTCCAACCAACTGAGCTACTGGCCAGGGCTTCAGTGTTTGTTTTATTTGGTGCCTGATGAACAAATCATCAAACAGATGAAGGACTATAAGGAAATTTGGTTATCATGAAATTCTATTAAAAATCACTTTGCAAAGCAAGAAGTCCTGTTGCCGCTGAATAGTTGCCACCTCGTATACCATTTCTGTAAGTCTGGATTTTCTGTGTCGGTTTGCTTGTGTGTTTTAAGCCTGTGGGTTTCTTTCATGCTTTTTTCTTTGTCTGTGCCTTCCATCAGATTGCAAATGCCCAGAGATCAAAGACTGTTCTTCTTCTAAGGGTGGTCTCTGTTTGAGAGTCAGATTTGGCGTAGTTAGATGGAGAGAGGTTGATCTGTCTCAGAACAAGGCCTCAGACGGCAAGGTCACATTAGGAACAATATTTGGGCTCATGGTCGGCCTGGGCCCCGGTAAAATCTGCAGATAGGTGGTTAGCCTTTTTCCACCTTTGAAAAACTAGTTATTTGGACACATTGCTGAAAGGGAATTGGTTTATTTTCTAAAATTTGGACACCAGGAGTTGTGTAAGTAGTGTCTTGCACCCTGATTTGCAGAGAGATGGGAATGGGGGAGGAACTGGGGGCCGACAGGGGCTACTGACTCCTCTCCTGTTGGGAGTGGAGTTTCACTTAATCAGTGGGGGTGTTCTGGAATGCAGACGCATTTGTTGCTCTGCCATCTTCCAAGAACCCGGGAGAGGATAGAATTAGCTGGGTCTCTCTCTGCAGCTGTCACACGCCGGAGCAGTTGTTCTGATGTGTGGATTCTTTCCTCTTCCTGGCTCTCATGGAAGCCAAGAGCCAGAGGGTGGCCAAGAGAAACGGCCCTCCTTTATGCCGTGTAATGACAGCCTGTAAGGCAGGCCACAGGTGCCAGTCACTGAGCCGCCATAGACTGTGGAGCCTTGAACTGGGAACCCAGGGAGGAGGCACAGAGGAAAGAGGGGCCCCTGACACTTGTCAGTGGGACTTACAGTGGCAGAGAATGGTGTCCACATGGCACAAACGAGAGCGATGTTGGCAACAGCGATGTATCGTGGTCTGTAACCCTCTCGAAGAGATCAGCCAGGCCACAGGCTGCGGGAGGGCAGCACAGAGTGTAATTATTCTTTGTGTTTGCCCAGCACTTACCACATTGCCTGGCACAATGACCTGCCAAAGGCACGAGAGCCCGTTACTTCATTTGTTCCTGCATCCTGTGGGGCAGATGTAATGAGCATGTCCACTTGGTACACGGGAAACTGAAACTCGGAGACATGCCCACATTCATGCAGCTAAGTAGTGACATTGTGTCGTGTCCCTTTGGATGCAGGCCTTTTTCTATATTGTGCGTAACGTGTCTGACATTGCGCTGAGGTTGTACATGTGGGCTGACAATGTGGGTAATTGAAATACACAGGAAGTGGAAGGTAGAGACCAAACATTATCAGCAGCTGACTCAGCAGGCCTTCACTCCTTTGAAGCAGCAGCCCCGTGAAAAGCTGAGTGGATTTTACCTTCCCTTGGTCCCTTCCCACTTGGAGGGACACATTCAGTGTTCAGCCTGCCACAGTGAGAAGTGTTTAGATACCACATATGCTTGCAGCTTAGCTGCTGTGTGCGGGCCCATGGAGTCTGACAGGCTTCTGCTGTTCAAGGACTTCCTGTAGTTTATTTAGTGTCCATTCATTTGCGTGACAACAGATTTTTGTTATGCATCTATTAAGCAGTCATGTAAATCATATCAATATGTGTAAAATTTAAAAGTGGAACAGGTGCACCCAAGGAGAGCACAGAACAATGGTTCCGTCTGGTGTCCTGGCACTTGGCCAGGTCTGGTTATGAAGGCTCCCCTCTCCAGGGGAAAGCAGTCCTTAGTAACTAGTCTGTTCATGCCACAGACTAGGCAAGGCTGGCTGTGCTGTGCTGTCTGGGGAATCCTGGCCATGGCATGGGATCACCAGGCCCTTTTGCTTTTCTTCTTTCTTTCTGTTAGATGAAGAGGGACCATTGAACTGCCTTTTGGTTTTTCCAGGAGAGGATGGGCAGTGGAAACATTTCTGTTTTGCTTTGTATCAGCACCATTAGTGCAAAGAATTAAAAAGTTAGGCACTTTCAGGTTATTATTGGTGTGTATTTCTGACTTCATTTCTCACAGCCATGGAGATCCTAGAGCCCTGGAGCACCTGCCCCTTTTGCCTACTAGGTTAAGGCACCTTTGGGTGACAGGTGCTGTTGGGAAATAATTCACTTTCCCTGTCTTAATCAGCTCAGTAGTATCCTTAAAGGGTGAGTAAGAAACAGTTGCCACCATGCAGAGAACGCCAAACACACTCATTCAGTTTAGCTGGATAAGTAGCTAAGAAGATGAATGAATGAATGAATGAATGAACGAACGAATCATTGAAAATAAATGTACTTTTAATATATATAAATATTACACATGTGTTTGTATATTTTTAACCCCAGGGCAGCTAAGTTGCTCTTTGGCCATGGGATGATGACTCAACTTTTATCAGCAATAAATTTTCATTTGCCTGTTGAATATGATACTTGTCTTCATGTCAACAGTTGGGTTAGATCCATCTACTCCAGGGAGACTCAGAGGCTTGGTCCGCTCTCTTCTAGGTGAGGACAAGATGAGCCCAGCTGGGGCTGAGTGATGGCATATCTGAAGGCACAGGTGGCTACCGATTGTGAATTTGAGAATGATTCAGGACAGCTGAGAATCCAATGTGTTTCTACCTCTTCCAGGGTTATCTTTGAAACATACCATTGATAACAGCCGAGGCTGACACTGATCCTCACAGGTAGCCACTTCCCAGTGGCGGTGGTGACTTTTATCCAGTAGCAAGTTCCAGTAGCTGTTTTCATGGAGTAAAATCCCAGCCTGGAGCAAGCCCCCTGCCCTGGGCTGCTCTGCAGGATCAGCTTCCTCCTTGCACAGAGAGAGGAGCACGAGGATACCTACCTTGTGGGCTGGAGTGAAGATGAGATAACGGTGAGGCGTCTCTCCAGGTGCCTGCGCACAATCGGTTCTCACTATCTGTTGACTTCCTTTTGCTGCCCTCCCTGTCCTTTTAGGGAAAGAGGTGTTTTCATACTGGTGTCATTTAGGGCTTATTCGTCAGGGCTGAAGGGCAGGCACTAGGGCTGTGGTTGTTTGTCATTGTGGCACCTTCGCTGAATCATTTGGGGTTGACAGGCCATGGAAAAATAGTAGTCCAGAGGGTGGTTAGGGCTGTGTATGATCAGCTAAGGCAGCCTGTACTGTCACGTACGATTTCCTGGTGGCCTCTGGAACCTGACCCCTGTCTTGTGGGGAAGGAAAGGGGAGCAGTAACCAGCCGTGGGGGTGGCGTACGTATCTGAACTTCCTATTATCTGGCTTCATGAAGCTTTCATTTCAGCTTTCTCAGTAGTGTCTGTCAGGCTCTGTGAAGGAATCCGAGTGAATGGAGGGCAGGCTTGCCTGCCGAGTTTGAGATGCTTGACATTCTGTGATACCAGCTGTAATTAGGAGAGAAGATTCAGGGTGAGAACTTTTAGAACAATGAGAAGCTCTGGCCGGGTAGCTCAGTTGGTTAGAATGTCGTCCTGATACGCCAGGGTTGCGGATTCAATCCCTAGTCAGGGCACATACAAGAATCAACCAATGAATGCATAAATAGATGGAACAACAAATTGGTGTTTTTCTTTCTGTCTCTCAAATCAATAAATAAAAATTAAAAAAGAGGAAAATGAGAAAAACCTGTAAAAACAGGTAAAAGACAGTTTTTACGCGAGACAAGGCACTTGTGAGGTTAGGATTGCTTTTGTGTGTGCTCTCCGGTGCTTGTCCATCTGTCTGAGCCTGTGTCTGTAGGATGAGATTCCTGCAATTCTCATATTCTGAGAACTACTTTAACTTGCTATAGCTGAGTGTTTTGTGAGCACCTCATCTTACATGATCTGTTCTGTCCCCACTGACATCACCAATAAACATCGTTTGAATATGTAATGTATAAGAGCCAGGCTTACTATTTAGGAGAGTAGGAAAGCAAATGTTTAACTTCATTTTGGTCTTAATAGATAGGGATATAGAATGAAAGCAGAAAATATTTGATTAAACTATAAACTATTGTTCCCTTATGACTATGCAGAGATGCATTAGGATGAACTGAAATCAAACAGAATTCACTAGAATCTCCGAGTTCCTTCCAAATTAAAAATGCACGGGGATCGGCTGATTATATGCATTCACATCCAATCAGTCATTCATTTATAGCATTTGTTATGCAAATAACAGTACTATCCACTTACCATAGACCACTGGGTTGAAATTTCAGACTGATTCATTTAAAATTCAACTGCTAGTGCTTTGGCTGGTGTGGCTCAGTGGATTGAGTGCTAGCCTGTGAACCAGAAGGTTGCCGGTTTGATTCCCACTCAAGGCACATGCCTGGGTTGTGGGCTAGGTCCCTGTTTGGAGATGTGTGAGAGGCAATGAATTGATATTTCTCTCCATCCTCGTTCCACTCCCTTAGCCCAAGTCTTCATCCTGCGTGCTCCACTGAGAAGGAGAGTCATTTCAAATGGTATAGAAATGCCTGAAAGAATTGGGGTAGGAATAAAAGCCCTTAGGCAGTCTTAGGTGACCTTTGATAAGGGAATGGTTTGTATCAAGCAATAGAGATGGAAGCTTGATTGCAGGGAGTGAAGAGGGAGTTGAGAGGAAGTAGATGCAGATACAGGGGAGAGTGGAAGGGAGGCAAGGGGCAGATGAATTCAGTACTTGAGCATGATAAAATCAAAAGTAGTCTGAGCCCATGTTGTGTATTTGTCCTCTTGGGGCAACTGGGCACCACAAATGCCAACGTATCTCATCCAAATGAGCTCAGGAGTGGGACCTGCCCATGGCAGTTTCATTTGTTGTCCTCTCACTAAAAGCTCCCTGAGGAGACAGTGGCCACAGGGAAGAGTGTGAGGCAGATTGCTTTTTTAGATCTGAAGGACCCTAGATAAAGACACAGTGAAGGACCAGGGTTGTTTCCTGTTCCTCATAACCCCCCACCCCTTCACTGCTCAAATGTGAGCAATGAACAGAAGAGACAGAGGAGAACAGGAGAACTTTGAGTGATAAGATCACATAGGGTATGTATGTATAGATATGTATATATATCGTGTTAATTCTGCAGATGGGCAATTACAGAATAGAAGCGGAGGTTCTTGTGGGACTAGCCCTTTGTGCTTCTGTAACTTTTCCGTGTAAAGAAATTGGGAAGAACAGAATGGAGTTTGAGTAAAAAAGAGAGACGAGTATTATTTTCCTCAAATACTGACTTTTAAATGAGATAGTATGGTGTAGCTCAGTGGGTTGGGCATCATCCCACAAACCAAACGGTCACTGGTTTGATTTCCAGTCAGGGCACATGCCTGGGTTGTGGGCCAGGTCCCTGGTTAGGGGCATGTACAGGAGGCAACCGATTGATGTTTTTTTTGCACATCGATGTCTCTCTCCCTTTCTTTCTCCCTCCGTTCCCCTCTCTCTAACAATAAATAAATAGACTTTAAATGAGGTAGAATGTGATAAATACATGCTTTAGGCATGCAGTACATGTTAGTTTCTCCTTCTTCTATGTTACAATCTTTTAGTTATTTATAATTAATTATTTTTAGACTTCAAGCCCATTTCTAAACACACATTAAGATTCTTGAGGGCAGGCCTAGGTCTGAGGGTATTGTGCGTCTGCTGCCTGCTTGCTTGTACCTGGCCTATTCAAAGCTTTCTCACCTTTTCTCTGTTTACAGGCTGCTGTTCACGTTATTCTTTGAATACATTTTGAACAGATGAGCAAATGATGATTCACTTTGTGTATCATTAGAATCATTTTTATGCCCTTGTCTATGGGGGCAGGTCCCAGAGCTGAACTAGAAGAGGCTTACCTGGGCATTGGGCAACAGAGTGATTGTGTGTGTTTTGTTAACACTCTGTAACCAAAAACAAACGATGTACGGATCATTCAGCCTCTGTTCTTTCTCATTGTTCAGCACTCTGAGTCATCCAGTACCTCTTGCCTTTCTGCTAATGAAAAGTGACCACAAGTGCGATACACCTTGGCAGAAAATTGTCAGGGTGCTTGGCAGAGAACACGTGGCCTTTCGTCCTATGTGGGAAACAGCAGGACGGGAACTGATCATGCCAATGACCGGGGTCCTGTTTCTTCCCAGGCCCTGAAGTGGCTTTCTGAGAGGTGGTGAGCGACCAAAGTTCTTGGTTTGGACTGTTTTTATTTCTTCTAAGTGGAAAAAACACATATACACGAGGTATAGTTTTACCATATACCAGTTTTTCGTGGGCCTAAAGGTGATGGAGTTGGGTGGGGGTTGGGGACAGAAGGGAGGTGGGGAAGGGGGAGGTAGGGAAGCTGAAAGGGCTCTTTCTGGGGCATGCAGAGCTTGCAGTCTGCTCGGTGGTCCCTCATGTGTCCGGCAGTTTGTCTGTGATGGGATTTCTGTTGAAATGCCCCTGCCCCATGTGTCCTTGTACTTTAGGGCTGGAGCATTTGTCCTTCTTTCCAGATGCATCGGCCTCTGCACTCCTTGGCTCTGTGGGGCACAAGACAAAGCCCCAGGGTCTTCCCTTCCTTTTACCTCCACAACTCACTTTCTGTTTCAGGGGTTTGCTGTCTGCTAATGAGAAGAAAACAAACAGGTGGTGACAAAATTAACTATTAATTAAGTTGGGAAACCATAGTCATAAAACATCTTGAAATCATATTTATCCTTGTCTTTGATCTTCAATCTGATGTGAAAAAGTGTCTTGCCACTTCTTGGGTTTCTAAAATGTTCTCATGGGAATTCCCCAGTTGTTTCTGGAGAATTCTCTGACTCAGTCTACTCCAGGTTGGCTCCTGAGTCAGGCTGTTCCTGCAGCAGCTGGCCACAGAATCTCATTGCCACGGCCACCAGGACGGCTTCCTAAACTTACTTCCATGACCAGGCCTCCAGAGCACCTGCGCTGCTCTCTGAAGCTGGCCGCCCTCCTGAGTCTGGCCCGTGCCGGAATGGGGTGGTGCTGGCCTCTTTGGTCACCAAAGACTCCACCGCGGGCTTCAGGCCAATGCGTCGCTGGCCTCCTGGAAGTCTCTGGAGGCCTGGCCCCGGCTCTAGGACGTCCTGCCCTCTCCCTGGGCACATGGCTCTCTCTTGGTTGGCTTGCCAATAGCTTTTCACCAGCAGGTTGTTGAGACAGCTCAGCTCTTAGGCATCAGTTGTTTTTTTTAGGTGTGGTCAAAAACTTGTTTATTTTTACTGTTTAACAAGTGGCCTTGTGACCTTATAGTAAGTGCCATTGTTTGCAAACTGTCTCATCTCACATCAGTGCTGTTGACTGGTCAGGGCAAACTTGTCCTTTTTTGTGTCGAGGTTTTTGCTGCACTGGGCTCTCCAGATGCTCCTGCTTCCTGACCACAGGATGACTCCTGCAGGCAGAGAGGAGAGACAGTCTCAGCAGGATGAACATTTAAGCTCTTCCCAGCCCTCCCTCAAATCCAGATTTCCCTCTGTCCTGTCCCTGAGGTCTTTCCTGCCACCCGCCCCTTCGCAGCTCCAAGTGGAAGAGCAACAATTTCAGGGGCAGAAAACCTGGATTGAAACTCTCATTCTTTAGCTTACCAACACTTTGCTCTTAGACAAGGCATGCTTGTCATCTTTAAAACGGGGATCAGAAGATATACAAATATATATATTTCTTACCTACTTTGTGACTTGGGAAAGATCAGACGGAAGAATGTTCCTGGGGGCACTGTTTGAATGTGAAGTTCTATTGTTAGAACTAAATACGCCGTATTCTTACACAGTATCCTGAATACAGTGGATACTGAAAAAAAGCAGCCAGTGTTTGCAGCAGAGGAGGCTTTCCGATGTCGCCCATACATTCTCAAGGCTTGGGCAGAGCTACCATTATCACTGATGGTTGGATTTGTCACAGCCAAAGGGGGCAGAGCTCCAGGTCAGGCAGGAAAAAAAGGAAATCACTGAATTAGGCCATGGACACATCCGAGGGCAGAGGCAGCCAGGCTTCTGTGTGACGTGGGGCTCAATTGGACCGAGTGGAAGATGAGGTGGGGTCTGTGGCGTCAGGCTGAAGAGACATTTGAAGCGGAGGGACAATACAAGCGAAGCCGGGAGGAACTAGCACACGTGCTTATTTGGGGAGCACAGTGGTTCAGTGCAAACTGATGCTGGGGGCTCAGACCACATTCTCTGTAGAGGAGGTTGAGGAGCTGGGAGGAGGAACCTGGTTTCACGTTGCAAGGCCTTGTGCAAGGCAAAGGTCTTTGGACTCTAACCTGTGACATCAGAGGAAACCGTCCAAGAATTTTTACCCAGGAAGAAGCATGTTGAGAGATATTTTAGAAGATAATGTGTGGTTCAGGCCCAGTTGTGTCCTGGGGCCCCTGGCATATGCCAGGTGTGACTTTAGTGACGTCATACCAGCAGCTTGAAACCGACTGTGGTAGGAGTATTTACAGCATGGAATTCAGCACGTGGTATAAGTCAGTCCCCTCCCTTCCCCCAGCTGGTTGTTAAAATTTATTAGCACAGTCAAGGGGCCATTTTAATGGGGTAGGACTTCAATAGTTAGCACACCTGGGTTGTGTGTTAAAAAATCTTCCAGGCCCCATCCCAGACCCCATTAATCAGAATCTAGGGCAAGTGAGGGAGTGGGAACCTATTTCTTAAAAAGTTTCCAGGCAATTCTCATGTAGCCAGTCTGGTCCTGGCCTTTGGACCAGAGTAGGGGCAGTGGGGAGAGAGAGAAAGGGATGCAAATAAAAGAGGTTTCAGAGTAGGAGCAATAGAACTTAGGGACAGGTTGGAGGCAGGGAGCAGGGGAGAGATTCCTTGTTTGGAGAGCTAAGCAGATAGGTGGTGATGTAGGGGCTGAGCTGAGGAAGGCAGAGATGAGTTACTTGTAAAAGAGGTGAGAATGAGTGTGGGGAAGGACTGCGGGTGGTTTTGGACACCTGTTTGAGGAGCCTGGGTTGTCAGGGTTTTGGCAATGCCCTGTAAACAGGTGGATTCAGGGAGCTGGTGGTTGGTGGGACAGTCGACGCTGGTGGTAGAGATTAGGGAGTCAACGTGGGTTGTTGAAGCCAATGGATTTGGAGGAGACTGTTTAGAGACAGTGTGTTCAGAAAAAAGCAGACTGTGGTCAGAACTCTAGGAGCAACATTTCAGAGGTCAGTAGAAGAAGTAAAGCCAAGAAGAGCCAAAGCAAATGGCAGTTTATATTTATCAAAGTTAGCAGTTCCTTGGAAGGAGGAGTTCCTTTAGGGGTTTCCAGAATTTTCAAAAAGCCTAACAGAAACCACACGTGCATTTTTCTGTATTAAGACAACCTAAAACATTAAGTTTGTTTGGCTTGAATTCTGTCAACCAAATGTGGTAAGGGTGTGACTGGATTCTGACCTGAAGTTCTGAGGGTGGTTGGTGCCTTTGATTACACACACACACACACACACACACACACACACTTAGCTGGGAGGCACATTGTGTTTCATCTGTTGCCTATTTGAAAACATCATAGTTGAGTGGATCTGCACATGTACTGATACGCCCAGGAGTTCTGGCCACGATAGAGACATAGGTAGAAACTCTTCATTTCCTCACACAACTAAAAGAAGGACAACAACAAATTTTAAAACAAAAAACAACCAGAACTGCCAGATATTCAAACTTCATGGAAGTCTGACAACCAAGGAGTTAAAGAAACATTCATCCAGACCGGTAGGAGGGACGGAGACCAGCAGCTGAGGCGGAGAGGACGCACAGCCAAGGAGGTGGCTGGTAGACCAAGTGGTCCCACATTCATGGGCAGATAAGCTGGGAAGAACCACTGGGAAGCAGGACAGATTGCAGAACCCAGGGTTTCAGCGTGGGAAACTAAAGACTCAAAACCTCTAGATGTAAAAATCTGTGGGAGTGGTGGCAGTGGGAGAGACTCTCAGGAGCACAGGAAACTCTGTGGGAGAGGCCCACAGGGTCCTAGAACGTACACAAACCCACCCACCTGCAAATCAGAATCTGAAAGGCCACAATCCGCCTGTGGGACGTGAGGGAAGTGACAGAAAGTAGAGCTAGAGCAGAGCTAGCAAGTGGCATTGTTCCCTCTCTGACCCCTCCCCCACAGATGGTGCCACAACACAGCAAAGAGGGTTGCCCCACCCTGGTGAATACCTAACTGAATACCTAAAGCTCCACCCCTTACAACATAATAGGTGCGCCAAGACAAAGAAATACAGCCCAAATGAAAGAACAGATCAAAACTTCAGAAAAAGAACTAAGCAATGAGGAGATAGTCAACCTATCTAATTCAGAGTTCAAAACACTGGAAACCAGGATGCTCACAGAAATAATTGAGCTTGGTTGCAAAATGAAGAAAGAAATGAAAACTATACAAAATGAAATAAAGGAAAATATACAGGGAACCAAAAGTGAAGAGAAGGCAACAGGGACTCAAACCAAGGATTTGAAACAAAATGAAGAAATAAACATCCAACAGGAACAGAATGAAGAAACAAGAATTAAAAAAATGAGGAGAGGCTGAGAAAGCTCTGGGACAACTTTAAACGCTCTAACATCCACATCATAGGGGTGCCAGAAGGAGAAGAGGAAGAGCGAGAAATTGAAAACGTATTTGAACAAATAATGAAGGAAAACTTCCCCAATCTGGTGAAGGAAATAGACTTCCAGGAAGTCCAGGAAGCTCAGAGAGTCCCAAAGAAATTGGACCGAAGCAGGAACACACCAAGATACATCATAATTAAGTTACCCAGGATTAAAGATAAGGAGAGAATCTTAGAAGCAGCAAGAGAAAAGGAGTTACCTACAAAGGAGTTCTCATAAGGCTATCAGCTGATTTCTCAAAAGAAACCTTACAGGCAAGAAGGGACTGGAAAGAAATGTTCAAAGTCATGAAAGGCAAGGACTTACATCCAAGATTACTCTATTCAACAAAACTATCATTTAGAATGGAGGGCAGATAAAGTGCTTCCCAGATAAGGTCAAGTTAAAGGAGTTCATCATTACCAAGCCCTTATTAGATGAAATGTTAAAGGGACTTATCTAAGAAAAAGAAGATGATAAAAAATATGAACAGTAAAATGACAACAAACTCACAACTATGAACAACTGAACCTAAAAAACAAAAACTAAGCAAACAACTAGAACAGGAATAGAGTCACAGGAATGGAGATCACATGGAGGATTATCAGTGGGGAGTGGGAGGGGAGAGAGGGGGAAAAGGTACAGGGAATAAGAAGCATAGGAAATGGAGAAGCCAGAGAACTTATATGTACAACCAATGGACGTGAACTAAGTGGTGGTGAGGAATGCTAGATGGTGGGGAGTGCAGTGAGGAGGGGGATAAAGGGGATAACAAAATTGGAAAAATTAAAAAAAGAAAAGAAAACATCATAGTTGAGAGTATAGATTCAGGGGTGTCCAACATGAGGCCCGCAGGCTGCATGCAGCCCAGGATGGCTGTGAATGCCGCTCAACACAGAATCACAAATTTACTTAAACATTATGAGATGTGTTTGTGGTTACGTGTTGCAGTGTATGTAACACGTGGCCCAAGACAACTCTTCTTCCAGTGTGGGCCAGAGATGCCCAAAGGCTGGATACCCTGGAAGGGTCACCGCTGTGGAGGGAGTAGGGACACGTGGCAAACACAAGAAGAGGCTCTCACGGTGTCTGGAGAGTCCCCTGACTTGCCCTGTGAGAGGGAATCAGTGGAAAAGGAACTGGAACTGCTCACTTGAAGCAGTTTGGGTAAAGGGACCAGGATCAAGATGATCGTCCAAAATGAGGTCTTGGGGTTATCTATGGACTGAGTGGCCTCTGGCGAGTGTGTGGCATTCGAGAACTCTGCAGCTTCCCAGCATTTCCCTCCTCCAAAGTTAAATTTCTGGGTCGGGAAGTAAGAGGTTTCCTAAAGGCAGGAGGGTCACGGGTAGCTGGGGAGGAAGGAAGGGGGCCGTGGAAGTCTGGCCTCTGAGAATCCACTGTCTGTGGTCTCAATGGATTCTCAAGACTTCAAGTTCTGGGAAGCACCTTGGTTGCTCACATTACCACTAAGTGACCTGGATAATTTGTATTTTCTCCCGTACGAGGGCCTAAGATTTCCCTGTGAAGCTAAGTAGTGATGGGAGCCAAGGAAACTACTAGAATGTGGGAAACTGGAAAAAAGCAGTGTGTTCCTTTAGCTAAGAGCAATTGAACAGAGGTTAAGCTGACACAAGTTCTCCTTCCCCCTTTTTTCAGACCCTTTTGAGAATGTAATGGGCTTGGTGTTCTTTTAAGTGTGTGTGCTGAGAGGTCTAGAATTTTACTGGGGCGAGGGATCATTTACCCTTTGTAAAAAGATACCTCCCTCCTTCCTTCCGTCCCTCCTTCCTTCCTTCCCTCCTTCCTTCCAAGACAGAGACATAATCATGTGTACGAGTGAAAGAACTATTAAATAGAGAAGTGTTGATGAGTTGTGATGAGTCATCAAAGATGTGTGTTCAACTGGAGTCTGAACCCCTGAATCGCTGACCAGGTAGGCACCTTGCAGGTTCCCATGGAGCCGTTAAGCAGAAAGCCCTGCTGACACTGTGGACAAATAACTGGTTTTCACCCAGGGCACACTCTTTTCCAATTAGTTTTTGAAAATAACCAGGTGTGCTGTGTAAGAAGTTGACAGTCATCAGCAGTGCCCCCAATCACATCTGTTTACTTATTTTCTGTTCTTAGACTTTCCCACACTTGCCAGATGACAAACAAAAACTATTCTCTTTTGTTCTCGGCTCCTGTGCGACCTGCCTTTCTTCTCCCACACGCCTTTAAACTGCACAAGTACAGTCAATGCCAGAGTCATCTCACAGGTGCGTGCAATTCAGCCTGAAAACGCAGCATCTCTTTTGTAAGCGATGGCGTGACTGATTCAGCTTTTCAGGTCAGGGGCTCTCAACATTTTCACCACAAGGGTCCCTTCAATTGTCTTCCTCCCAAGCATTCAATGTTTTGAAATAGTTATGTGCCAAACTAACTGTGAAAAGTACAATGGATGTCCACCAATTATGGTGGACCTACCAAGGCCCAGGCCCTTTCTGTAGATGATTTCTGCCATTTCTAAATCTCACGGCAGCTGTTAAAAGCCTATGGCATACCCGCATCCGACACTTAGAAAAGTTAAATATTTTGCCCATTGTCACCCTCAGTCACCCTCAGTGGCAGAGCCCAGACTAGACCTTGTGTCTTTCTGACTCCAAATTCTGCATTCAGATATCGTGATTGGATTACTCACAATCTGATCCTTGACCCTGAGGTACTGTACTGTCCCAGTCCTTGGGGCAATAGCTAAAGGGGCACAAACGTCTTGGCCAAGGTCGCAGGGCCAGGAAGAGCCAAAGCTGGGGCAAACCTGTCTCTGCCTGTCTCCATGCTGTTTCTGTTACTTCCACTGCCTAAAATAACTCATTTCCTCATTTTTATTCTTCAAAGACACATATCAATCAAAGCAACTCTGAGGCTTCTGAAGCTTCCTGTTAGCATGAGATTAATTGATGCTAATGTACTAGGTTGCTCAGATTCAGCCAAAAGCAAAGAAACATGATAAATTAGTCCACACATTTAAATTCATGGGGATAAACGCATAGTTTTCATTAGACTCGGGAAATACTAAACTATAGTTCCCACATCCCCATAGCTGCTTGGAATTCCCTGAATCTCTCAAAAACCCTTCTGGGCTTAGGAGGCCGTCCATGAGAGAAGGAGCTCTTCCTACTTAGGGAGCACTGACTCAGTCTCCACAGCAGTAACTCTGCCCTGTCCGGAGGGCAGAAGGACACCTTCCTGTCCTTTCTGTAAGGGTCCCGGTTTGGGGGAGGGAGGGAGGACAGGCGCACAGTGGCATCATGGGAATTACGCAGCAGGCATAGCCAAGCTTCCTGGGACAGCCTGTGAGTTTCTGCCCTTTGAAGTGTGCTTTGGCTCAGATTACAACCGGTTTTTCCCAGTTCTTCCTTTGCAGTGTTGCTAGTCCAATGTGACCTTAGAGGATAAGCTCCAAGCACTAGCTGACTGGGGAAGAACGGAACTGGGGTTCCAGATTCGCGTCATTTCACCCGCGGTTTCCGCAGGGACATTCCAGAATTTAAAGAAGCACTTTCCCCAACTAGGTAAAGAATTTAATTTATACGGTAATTTTTACCTGCAGCTTGAATTGGCAACAGGAGGGACTTAAGTCATCCCGCGTCTTCTCTCGCTGTCTTGGGGAAAGGCAGCGGTTGCCTATACAAGTTCCCTTCCTTGCAGCGATAGCCAACCTTCGGTCATCTGGTGCCCAGGCCAAGTCATTCCACGTTCTTATTTAGAGGGTTTTTTCAGCTGTTCGTAGCTTCCGCTGGACTTCCTCCCAGTTCTTCTCAACTTCCATACGCTGTAGAGCCCAGACTGGCCCCATCTCACCAAGGCCTTGGCTGGCATGGAGTGGCTAGGGAGGTGGCCTTGACCTTCCAGCATTCCATTCTCCCCCCTGCAATCGCCCTAGTATGGTGGTTGCTTTTTTCATGACCTCAGGAGACTTACCAATGCAGTTAGGGAGCACGATGAGCTGCCTGGTATCCAGGTGGTCTGTGTCATCCGAAAAGGCTCCTATAGGAGTTTATGAGAGCTGTGGCTCAGTGGGTTGGGCGTCGTCCCACAAAGCTAAAGGTCTCCTGTTTGATTCCCAGTCAGGGCACACACCTGGGTTGCAGGTTCGGTCCCTGGTTAGGGTGCATGCAAGAGGCAACTGATCAGTGTTTCTCTCTCACATCAATGTTTCTCTCCTCTTTTTCCCTACCTTCCCCACTCTCTAAAAACAAATAAATAAAATATATTTTTTTAAAGAGTTTATGTGAGGGGATGAGGCAATATCTGAATCTCTGGAGATTCTGCTGAACAATATTATTTCATGGGTTTGAGTGGAGGAGTAGTTGGCACTCCCCTAACTGATTTCAGACTGTTGAAAAGACAAGGAAGGACCAGGCCTCTCCTGGGGGCTTTCGGGGAGGGAGGACCCTGCGTACCAACAGCTGTTGCCTTCAGGGATTTATCAGTGGTCCCTGCTGTCCCGTGTTGACCTCTCTTGACATCCCCCCCAGCAGCAATTCCTGCCATCAGCACCTGGCAGGGCACAGTGACTGCTGTGCCTCTCAGACAGAAGGCTCTTCTTGTCCCCCTTTCTTAGCACAGGGCTGGCATGCGCCGGCCGGGTGGGGGGTGGAGCTTAACAGGAATGCCTTTTCTTCTCACACCAGTTGTCCAGAACCTCTCCAAGTTTTGAGTGTTGGCACAAAAACTCCTTGTTGTTGAGATGCTCTTCTCTTGTCTACCCCGGAGGGAAGTACTCTCTCTCTGCTCGGTGTTCCTGTAGCATTTCATATTTACTTCCAAGAGCTATCATTTTCTACTTTTACACGTAGCTATGTATATTTGTTACGGGAAAGACTCAGACCGAACACCGGAGGAAGCGAAGTGGTTCCTTTATTTACGCATGCGGACCCAGAGGAGGCAGTCTCCAAATTCTGGGCCCCGCCTGCCTAGAATGCTCAGCTTTGTAGTGCGCTGAGCAGTGCATTGGGGCGATAAGCTTTGGCGTGAAAGCGGCGAGCGGCTTACAGAAGCAGAAAGCAGGGGTCAGGTTATTTCCTAGGTGCTTGTTTTTCTAGAATGGTGGCTTGCTTCCCCTATCATTCTCCCCCCTTTGATGCTATTGCTGCTATTTGCATCACTTATAGTTTGGATTTTAAGCTCTCCGCACGCTCTGGTACCTATATTGATCCTGCTGGAGAGCTAGCACCTTGGCTGTAGCTCGCCTGGTCATGGTGGACTCCAGGGTCTGGACTGTAGTCCACATTATGCATGGTCCAAGGCTTATTCCTAGGAGGGTGATAACTAATGGCCCAATCAGAGGGAGTAGCCACTGGAACCAGGTTTGGGTGTCTATTCTCCAGTCCCAATTTTCTAATTCTTCGATGTGGAGTTTTATGTTTTCTTTAATTTCTTTTACCTTCTGTGTCACAATCCCAGACTGGTTTACGAAGTAGCAGCGTTCTTCCCCCAGGAACATGCAGGTCCCCCCTTTGTCTGCAGTCAGTAGGTCTATAGCCCGGTAGTTCTGAAGGGTGCCCTTTGCTAGGGAGTTAATTTGCTGCTGGGTGGTGGTCAGGGAGTCTGCTCTTCTGTCCATGTCTGCATTGAGCCGGGCAGATAATTTGTAGTAGGTAGTGGCAGAGATTCCTGCTCCTGCTCCAGCTATAATGCCAATCCCTGCTACGGCTGCTATAATCGCCCCCCTTTTCCTCGGGCGGGTGTTCCTTGTTTGGGCTGGAGTCGGGTTAACATCTCCTGGGGGGTTAGGATGCTGACACTGGGGGTTAGGAAGACCTCCAGGCACCTCCCGGTCCAGTTGATGGGGAGGCACTTGTAGGCCTCTCGCCCACATAGGAGGAAGAGCCCGGGCTCAGTACTGAGGCTCCTATCATTGGGGATGCTGAGGGTGTTCGTGCAGAGCTCTGGGTTTAGGGTCCCTACTGAGTTTTCTATTGGGGAGACCTTATTGGGCTCTAGGCAGGTGATACTTGATTCTCTGGTGTCTAGGAATACATTAGTTGCTACTGGCCCCTGAATTAGGGTCTGATTGGGGCTGATGGGCTCCATGGTATGGTTCCACGTGTGTGGATCAGGGATTCCAAGGAGCCCTTTCTCCTGGACTGGTAGGCAGATCCAACACTCCCAGGTGGAGTTGCTGGTGTTCTGGTAAGCTGAGTATAGGTCTTGTACTAGCTCCTGCACCTGTACTATTGGGCTTATTTTCTGCAGAGTCTCTTGGAAGGCCGTGAGGTTAAGACTTTTGTATGTCACTTCTTGGCTTTTTAACTGGTTGGCTATTTTCTGTACAGCCTCTTTTCTAGCTGTTTCAAACTCTCTTTGACTTAGGCTACTTAACTGGCCGTAGGTGCCCCAGCATACCAGTCTGCCTGGGGGTCCATGTCCCTTGCACCTCTGCCTCTGGTATCCTTGAGTCCCTTCCATTATGTCTGTCCAGTACAGTTTTCCCTATCAGATGCACTGAGACTTCTGTGGCTTCAAACAGCTTTGGGGTATGTCAGTGCTGGCTGCAAAGTCAGCCACGGGCACTGGGTATGATATTGCCCCTCCTGCTAGCCTTATCCTTTCCACAGGGGTGCTACACCTACATGTGGGGGCTTGGACCAGGGCAGGGTCTGCTAAGCAAAGCATATTAAGAATCCAAAAAACACAAATAAGCCCGAGATACATTCCTCCAAGGGCCACCCGCTCCCACGTGTTCCATTCCACCGGGGTTACAGTCACCAGTCCAATTGCCAAGATTATAGCTAAGCTCCCTATGATGATCAGGTACCCTCCTGAACAACGGTCCATTCCTTGGAGCCTCTGCTGACGTCTGGTTCCCTTCTCAGCCTCAGGGTTGGCAGTCGTGGTGGTTGATCCTCTGGGTCTCTGCCGGTTCTGACGCCTGCTGGATCTGCTACTCCTTTGACTCGTCTGTGGTGGATCCAAGGGGTTATTCCTGCAACCTTAAGTGCGGTAGGGGTTGTTAGTATGACCAGATGTGGCCCGGTCCACATGGGCTGGAGGGGTTCCTTTTTCCAGTCTTTTACCCATACATAGTCCCCTGGTTTATGTGAGTGGGCTGGCCCCCCTCGTGGCAGGGGTTCTTGGCCTAATCCAGCCTGGCTACGTGTCTCCCCTAGCTTCTGGAGATATCTGGTCTGCCCCACCTACCCCATAACCCAGAGCTCTCCTCTTGGTAGGGGCAGAATAGCTAGTGGCCTTCCATAGACTAGCTTGAAGGGTATGTACCCCATGGAGTTGGGGGCATTCCGCACCCTGAATAATGCTAAGGGCAGTAGGTCGGGCCAAGGCAAGTCAGTCTCCTGGTGGAACTTTGCAAGGGTTTCTTTTAGAGTTCGGTTCATGTGCTCCACTTTTCCTGAGCTCTGGGGCCGATAGGCAGTGTGTAGTTTCCAAGTGATTTTTAACTGAGCCGCTAGCTCCTGGAGCACTTTCGCTACGAATGCTGGCCCGTTGTCACTGCCAGTGGTCATAGGCAGCCCAAAGCGGGGAATAATATCTCTGAGGAAGACCCTAACTACTTCTCTACTTTTCTCTGTCCTGGTGGGGAACGCTTCTACCCACCCTGAGAAGGTGCAGATTAGCACAAGCAAGTACTTGTGTCCTCGGCTGGGTTTGACCTCAGAAAAGTCTATCTGTAGGTCTTTAAAAGGCTGTTGCCCTCTGTGCTGCACCGCGAGGGGTCTTCTCAGGTGGCTTGCCTCGTTATTCCTGATGCAGGCTAGGCATTGTGCCGTAGCTGCTGCACATAGTCCGGACATGTTGGGGAAATAGTAATACCTGTTGAGTAAGGCCTCTAATGATGTCTTCCCTAAATGGGTGAGGGCATGACACTGCCTAACGAGGTTGCTGGCCTGGCCTTGCGGCACGTAGAGCTGTTCATCTGGCAGTTTCCATACACCGGTGGGCGTCTGGAGGCAGTTCTCTTGTATGGCCCATTTCTGTTCTTCTGGGGTGTATTCTGGCTGATTGAGGTTCAATTCTAGTAGGGGGCCTTCTAGGGCCAGTGTATGGTCTGAGGTCCCCTCTTTTATAGCTGCTGCTTTGGGTGCCTGATCTGCCCTCCTGTTTCCTTGGGCTATTTCTGTCTCTCCCTTCTGATGGCACTTGCATTGTATTACCACCACACCCCGGGGGGCCCAGACTGCTTCTAGCAGCCAGAGTATTTCAGTCTTGGTTTTGATTTCTTTTCCTTCTGCTGTCAGGAACCCCCTCTCCCGGTAGACTGCACCATGTATGTGTACGGTGGCAAAGGCATACTGGCAGTCTGTATGAACGTTGACTCTTTTCCCTTCTGCTATTTCCAGTGCTATGATTAGCGTCCAGAGTTCTGCCCTCTGGGCGGACCAGCCGGTTGGCAGGGGTTTTGCCTCAATTATGTTTTCATTGTGAACTACAGCACCTCCTGCCACCTGTCTCCCCACAGCTAAGTAGCTGCTCCCGTCAGTGTGCAGTGTCAGATTCGGCTTGGTCAGGGGCTGGTCTCGTAGGTCTGGCCGACCGGTGTGCACGTCTTCAGTGGTCTCAAGGCAGTCATGGTCCGGTTCTCCCAACTCTGCAGGGAGGGAGCATTGCAGGGTTTATTCACTGGACGGTGCTGACTCTTACCTGGGGGTTCTCATGGAGAAGCCCTTGATATTGGGTCAGCCTCGGGTGGGAGAGCCATTTGTGTCCTTGCCCAGCAAGAAGGCTGGATACCGCATGGGGAACAAATATATTAATCTCTTGTCCAAGCGTCAGCTTATCTGCTTCTTGTAGGAGGGTGATGGCTGTGGCTATGGCCCTCAAGCAGGGAGGCCAGCCTGCTGCCACGTTGTCCAACTGCTTGGATAGGTACACGACTGGCCTTTGCCACGGCCCTACTTGCTGGATGAGAACCCCTCATGCCACTTTTTCCTTCTTGTGCGTGTAGAGGTCAAAGGGCCAACTGGGATCTGGCAGCCCCAGGGCTGGCGCGCGGCCTATGTGTTCCTTTATGGCTTGGAAGGCTTCCTCCTGTTCAGCCCCCCACAAGAGGGGTGCCGTGTCAGGGCCTTTCAGCACCTTGTATAATGGTTTGGCCATTGCTACGTACCCTGGAATCCAGATTCGACAGAATCCAGCCACCCCCAGGAATTCTCGGAGCCTCTTCCATGTGGTTGGGATCGGTAAGGCCATTATGACTTATTTCCTTTCTTGTCCCAGGACCCGCCCTCCTTGGGATATGATAAATCCTAGGTATTTTACCTGGGTCTGGCATATCTGCACCTTCCTCCACGAGACCCGGTACCTGGCCTCAGCAGCTCGAGGAGCTGGCAGGTGCCCTCCCAGCACTGGTCCTGAGTAGGGGCAGCCAAAAGGAGGTCATCTACATATTGCAGTGGTGCCAGGTCCGTTTCTTTGTCAGTGAATGGTTTTAAGTCTCTAGCTAGGGCTTCCCCAAAGAGAGTAGGTGAGTTCTTAAACCTGTGCGGTAGCCTGGTCCAGGTCAGTTGGGTCTTCGCTGCTGTGTGAGGATCTTCCCACTCAAATGCACAGAGGGGTTGGCTCTCCTTTGTGAGTCGGAGACAGGAGAAGGCGTCCTTTAAGTCCAAGCAGGTGAACCAGGCCGCCCCCGGCAGGAGCTGGCTGAGGAGCATGTATGGGTTTGGCAGGACAGGGTGCAGGGTTATTGCTGCCTTGTTTACTGCTCGCAGGTCTTATACCGGCCTATACCCACTTCCGTCTGGCTTCTTTACTGGCAGAAGGGGGCTGTTCCATGGGGACTGGCATGAGATAAGTATGCCCTCCCTCAGATGCTTCTGGATCATCCCTGCGATACCCAACTGGGCCTCCCTGGAAATGGGGTGCTGGCAGATTTGCCTCGGGGTGACCCTCGGCTTTAGTTCTATAAGTATGGGTGTATGGTTCCCTGCCCATCCTGGTGGGTTATCCTCTGCCCAGACCTTTGGGTATTTTTCTCATAGATCTGTTCCCCTTTGCTCCATGGGCCCCTGTTGGCCTTTCTCTGTTTTTTTATGAAGTCTATATTCTTCTTCCCAGGGGACTAGGACTGCCACAAGGTTTGGGGTGCCAACCTGTAGATTCCTCCTGCTGAGGGAAAGGAGATCTGAGCTCCCAGCTTAGAGAGCAGGTCACGTCCCAAGAGTGGAACCAAGCATTCTGGCATATACAGGAATTCATGCTTTACCCGGTGGCCCCCAAGCTCTACACTTCTGGCTTGGCAGAACTGCTTGGGGTTGCTAGGCTGTCCAGTGGCCCAAATGATGGAGATCTCGCGCCCTGAGGGTGGCGCAATTACAGTTGTTACTACTGAGTGCTCTGCCCCGGTATCTACCATAAAGGGGAGGGTTTGGCCCCCTACTGTGACTCAGACCATGGGCTCATGGGGGCCTAGGTTCAGTGAGCCCAGTCTTCCCTAGTCCGAGTCCAGGCCTGCCAGACAGAGAAGGGCAGGCACCTGAGTCTTGGGTCCCTGCTGTTCCTCAGTCTGCCTTTTCTTCTTTCGGTTGGGGCATTCCCTCTTGCAATGTCCCCTTTCTTTGCAGTAGGCACACTTACCTGAGTCCACACTCCGGTATGTGGACTTGTTTTTCCCTTCTGGTTACTGTCCCCTTCTCCACAGCGGGGGATTCCCTAGCGCGGCTGGTGGGAGGGCTGCCTTTTTCTCCGTTTTCTTTCAGGCCTCCCGCTCGGCTGCCTCCTCCCTGTTGTTGTAGACCTTGTTGGCAATCTCTGTCAGTTGGCTTATGTTCATACTGGCAAAGCCCTCGAGCTTCTGGAGCTTCTTCTGGATGTCCAAGGCTGACTGGGAGACGAACGCCATATTGACCATTCTCTGGTTGTCTGGCCCTTCTGGGTTGAACAGGGTGTAGATCCGGTAAACCTCGCAAGGGCACTGGTAGAAGTCTCCCAGGCACTCATCAGGTCGCTGGGTTATGTTAGCCACCTTTGATATGTTTGTGGGTCGCCGAGCCCCTGCTCGGATCCCACGTAGGGGGGCCTCCCTGTACCTCTGGAGTGCGGTTCTGCCTTCCTTTGAGTTGTGGTCCCAGTCAGGCTGAGGCTCAGGCACTGCTGTTCTAGCCCATTGGACTGGATCCACCGTGCCAAGCGACGCGGTAGTTTCTAGGTACTGGTAGGCTTCTTGGAGGATGCACCTTCGCTCTTCTGTATTGAACAGTGTGAGGAGAAGCTGTCAGCAGTCATACCAGGTGGGACGGTGAGTCTGCGTGATGGACTCCATGAGATCAATCAGAGCCTGGGGCTTCTCCAAATAGGACGGGGTATGATGTTTCCAGTTTAGGAGGTCAGTGGTGGTGAAGGGCTGGTAGTAGATGATGGTCCGTCCTGGCTGTTCGGTGCCATCTGGCCCAATCTGTGGGGCCTCCCTGAGGGGCATCTGGAGTGGCTGTCACTGTTGGAGTCTCATTGGGACTGGGGAAGCTGGTGGTGCTGCCGGGGCGGACACCGGGGAGACAGATGGTGGTGGTGTCTCGATCTCAGGAGCCTGGGGGACTGTCCCTGGCGCATACAGAGGAGGTAGACTGACAGGAGGCTCCTCTTCTGGATCTCCCCTGTAGATGGGGGGCTGGCGTGCCTCTCTAGTCTGGGCTATGAGGGCATGGGCTGGGGGTGGTTGCTGCCTACACGATTGCGAGGTCTTCCTTCTTGTTGTGGTCAACCCTACTGACCTCGGCTTCTGCCCTGTGCAACATTGGAGCCAGCTAGGCATGTCCTGAGCAAGTTCCTGCCACCTATCTATGTACACATACTGATCTGGGTGTCCTGGCCTCCCTGTCACTACCAGGTGCACTGCCTGAATGACTCCTAAATTGAGGGTCCCCTCAGGGGGCCAGCCAATCCCAAAAGTTGGCCATTCTTGTGAACAGAAGGCTTCTAGCTGGTCCAGGGTCATACCTGGATCTTGACGCTGGAACCGGTCAAAGTTCTGCAACATGCAGTCAAGTACAGTTGTCGGTCCTCCACCCATGGCTCCCTCCCATGGCGTGGACAGACAAAGGGTGGGGGTCTTCGGTTCGCCTGCCTGGCCTCTCCTCTCCTGAGGTACTTAGGTCTGTCTTAGCTGAGGCTGCCCGAGTAGAGTTCCGGTTATGTCCAGCCATTATGCCGTATGACAGACCGAGGAACTACAGGTTGGGGCCCACTCAGACTCCGTAGGTTTTCACTGGTGGAGCCGCACAGACAATCACACATGCACTCTCACACTGACAGCCAAAGAGTTTAAACAGTTCCTCTCGCGAGGGTTTGCCCTATCTGGCAGCCAGAAGGCTTGAGAGTCTTCCCTTCCACCTCGAGGGTGGGCCTGAACTCGGGCTCCTGGTCCCCGGGGCACTCAACCAGTCCTGAAGCTGCACAGTTCCCGAAACCGGACCCGTTCATTCCCCCAGCTGCCCCGGTGGGGTGTGGACCTCGCTGGCGGCTAACCGCGGAGCCCAGGATGGGCAAGGACCCGAAGTACCCAGGGCGCGCACTTCCCTCCTGCCCAGGGCTCCACGGAGCATCCCCGGGGCCACCTCACCGGTGGCAATTGCCTGCTTGAGTGAATCGTTTCCTGGTCAGGGAACCAAAATGTTACGGGAAAGACTCAGACCAAACACCGGAGGAAGCGAAGTGGTTCCTTTATTGACTCATGCAGACCCAGAGGAGGCAGTCTCTAAATTCTGGGCCCCGCCTGCCTGGAATGCTCAGCTTTGTCATGCGCTGAGCAGTGCATTGGGGCGCTAAGTTCTGGTGCAAAAGCGGTGAGCGGCTTACAGAGGCAATGCTGGGGTCAGGTTATTTCCTAGGTGCTTGTTTTTCTAGAATGGTTGCTCGCTTCCCCTATCACATTTATTCTTACTTTCCAGAGTGTAAACACCTTGAGAGAAGGATCCTTGTCTGACTCACATTTTTTCTTTTCCCTGACCCACCAAGCAATGCCTGCACGTGGCAGTACCAGCATTCACACAGCAGTTAACACGCGCAAGGCACCGTCCTTCCTGCTTCACACGGGTCCATTCTTTAATCCTCTCAGTAGCTGTACAAGGTACACACTGCCGTGAACATCTACCCCCATTTCGCAGCGGAGGAGAACGACGCGGAAAGATTTGCTCGGGCCTTGCAATCAGAAGTGTGGAGCACACGCCAGAGCCCGGGCGCCCCCACTGTCTCGATGCTCCCCCTGCTGGCCCGCGTGCACCTCGAGGGCATTGTAGAAATACTTGTGGAATGCATGCGGGCTTATATTTCTGAGTTATTTGGAAGCAATCAATAGCTGAAGGTGATCCATTGTTGCTTCTCCTCTACCATCTGAACTGTTTCCTAAGCAATGGGAAGGCCAGAAGAGGGTGCCAGAGGTTGGTTGGTTCCAGTTTTCCTTCCGGAAGTGCGGGATGGCTTGGCCTCCTGGGGTTCTGATTTGGAAGTCCGCAGTGCCATCTGGTGGGATAGTTTGCCATTATCAGTTCAGAATTATTTTTCTGAAACTGGTAAATTGTCATTTAGTTCTGGGATCCTCTTTATTAGCTTCACTTTCAGTTTTGATTGCCAGAGGGAGGGTAGGGTGAGAAGGAAGAATCAGCTCATGGTAAAGGTGTCCAACTCCTGGGCCGTGGACTGGATGCGGCCCAGGATGGCTGTGAATGCGGCCCAACACAAAATTGTAAATTAACACAAAACGTTATGAAATTTTTTTGTGATTACGTGTCACAATGCATTTATTGTGTGGCCCAAGACATGTCTTCTTCTTCCAGTGTGGCCCAGAGATGCCAGAAGGTGGGACAGCCCTGGGAGGTCAGGTTTGATCTCCTTGGAGAGGCGTCACTCTGATCCTGCGGTTGGGGCTGGCTGAGTCCTGTTGGCAGGCTCCAGACTCCCTACCCCACACCCCCTGTTCCTTCTCACAGGCGCTCCAGCAGCCGAGACTGCTCCTCCTCTCCGGATGCTCGCTTCTGGAGCTGTGTCTGTTTTGAAATTTGAGTTCCACTTTTTGTGGGTTGCCTGCTGCAGGACAACACCCATCCCACGTTGCATAGAAGAGGGTGCTTGGTGTGCGGAGCGGGTCAGTCCTGCTGTGAGAAATCCCACGGGCCAACAACACGGAAGTGTGATTCTGTCATCAAGAGTTTCTGATGTGCAAGTGTGTGAGACCTGGCAAAGGGCAGATGACAAGTGGCCAGCCGTAGCCAACACGTGGCAAAAGGTGCTCTGTGCTGACTCTTTGTTGCAGGGCTGTCTGGCCTTCCGGCGTCTCCGGGCCACACGTAAACACACTGTGACACGTAATCACAAAACAGTCTCATAATGTTTTAAGTAAATTCACGATTCTGTGTTGGGCTGCATTCACAGCCCTGCGGGCCACAGTTGGACCCCCCTTAGAGTAAACGTGGAGAAAGGGACTGTGTACATTCTTAGTTCTTGCCACACGACTGAGGGCTTTGTGTGTGGTGCTGTTCTGGTACCTTGTTTGAAATGTTGAAATAAATTGCTTCTAAGTTCATTTACTTCTTGCTAAAGGGACAGAACATACGTGCATGTTGCCAACTGTAACCACAAAAGCCCTGTGCTCCTCTGGCTGCCAGTGTGCGGCCCCAAGCAGCTGCTGCCTACCCGGGACTCAGCCCCGCCCCTCCCTGCCCGGGCTCCAACCCCGGGACAAGCTCCACAGACCTCGGTGCGTTTCTCTGTGGTGGACGATTCTGTCAGGACAGGACGCAGTTTGGGTTTACTGGAGCCTGGGTCATAGTGACATATATGGTGATAGGCATTCTTTATTAAAATCTGTGCAAAGCAGGGGTTTGCCACCTTTCCTTTAAGAAGATGGGAGTGAGTATTTTAGGCTTCGTGGGTGTAATCATTTCATGAATTCCACTCGGCCTTCCTCTGCTGTTACAGCAAAACAGCAGCCATAAATAGTACGTGATGAATGGGTTTATAACCCTGCAGTTTGAATTTCATGTAATTTTCACATGTCATGAAATGTTTTTTTTTTTTCTTTTCCCCCCAATCATTTAAAAAGGCAAACACCAAAAAGAAAAAAGAAAAAACAAAAGGCAAACACCACCTCTAACTCAGTAGGCTGCACCAAGCAGGCTGCTGCAGGTCTGGCCTTGGGGTCTGTAGTTCGGGGACTCCTGATCAGATGCCTAGAGTCGTTAATAATTAGCAATTACTAAAAAACGATGTGCTCATAAGCTCTGTGTTTTGTGTCATGGGGCATGTGAACCGCCTTGCCTTTCGGTGTCGGGAGTCAGATCAAGGGCTGCTGTCCCCGGGGCTGTAGGGAGCGCGAGGCTCCGCCCTCCAACCCTGCGGGCGCTCCCCTCCTCAGCCCGCCCTGGAGGCACAGACGCAGGTCAGCTACCCAACCCCATCCTATCCTTAGTCCTCCTGGAACATCCCCTCCTTCCAGACCTCTTCTTCCTCTTTCCACCCCACCCTCCCGCAGTCTACACGAGGAGTCTGGTGAGGGCGGAGAATGGGATGGTTCTCCTGCCCTAGAGGCGAGAAGCCCTGGCGCGGAGGGTGCTGGAGGCGTGTGCTTGCTCTGCTCCTGCAGCCAGGGAAGGACCAGGCCAGGCTCTTCCTCTTTGGCTTTAGGTGTGTCGGGTGGGGTATTCACCAAGTTTGTGTCATTTCTCAGATCCACTGAGGTCAGTACTCTCTGTGGTAACTGACTAGACATGGGAACTTGTCTTTTGAAAGTTTTGTAAGCCTGTTTCTTTGTCAAGTGGAGTCTCAGTGACCTTGCAGGGGTTGGGAAAGAAGCTGGGCGCTAACGGTCCGCCGTGTCCTGTGTCTCCGCAGCAGCCAGCAGAGCAGCCAGCAGAGCAGCCACGACGATGACTCCAGCAGGTTCCTGAGTCCGCGGGCGCAGGAAGAAAGGTGAGGTCGAATGAGCGGTGGGGTGCTGTGGTGGAGGCAGGTGGTGAGCCAGAGCTGGAAGACTACAGAGAAGTGGGAGACTGCTCAGAGACTGCTTACAGGGAGGGACCGACGTGAAGGACCGAGCCTGCAGGGTTCTGGAGTACGGTCGGGGAGCCAGCACGATGGGCAAACCAGATGGGTGGGCAAGACGTCAGAGTGGCCAGGGGACTTAAGACCCCCACAGCGAAATGCTGGCACAGTGTAGACGGGGAGGAAGGGGTGTCTCCTGCCTGAGGAAAGCTGCGTGTGTGGCTCCCGTGGCAGCAGAACGCCAGGGCCAGAGCGGCTGCAGGTGTCAGAGGTGAATGGGGAATGCGGTGGGAGGCGCAGCATGCAGTGAGACTAAAGAGGTTCCCAAATGCTACTCTGCAGATTCCAGTGGTGATCATTCAGCCCTCGGGCTATGAGTGTTCTGGGAAAGGGGGCCTGGCCAGGAGCTGCTTTGGCTCCCTGGGAAGTCAGAGAAAAGGGGACCTTAGAGACAGGGTGAGAGGGTGAGCCCGGGACCAGCTGCTGCTGCCCACTGCTTCCCTGGTTGCAAGTCTTGTGGGGATCCCTAGAGTTTAGGAGACATGTGCCTGTGGGGGAAGGGAAAGGCGTGGATGTGGTCCCCAGAGGGAGAGGTGTTTCTGGGGTTTTAAAGGCTGAGAGTTTAGGGGAGGATTTCAATGTAATACTTATCAGCATTATGCAGATGTGCCAAAATGAGATTTATTCCCTTAACTTCCCCTGTCCTTGGGTGTGGCTGGCAAATGGCACTAATTGGATTTCTGGGATCCATCTTCCTGAGGAGGGTGATTGAAGCTTTTACCCTCTGGTTGGGGAGAAGCACAAAGCACTTGCTCTCAGTGTCCTTGGTTAGGGGAGATGGGACTTACTGGACACCTACATTTCCCTGTTCCGCTATCCGCTGCCTGGCCTGGCTTGGGGGGATAGCACCTGTGTCACGTGGTACCGATGGACCCCAGACAGAGCTCTGTGGTTGCAGGTTGGACCGTGTGCCCAGAAAGTTGTCTGCACTGATGTTAGATGAAAGGAGGTCTCACCTGGCGTCCCACAAGGCTCTGCTCTTGGTCTAGCTCTAATTACCATTTTTATCAAGGCACTTTTACTTCATTATCCAACCCCTGGTAGGCATACAGCGGAGAGGGAATAGAAAACTCCAGGATGATGGAATTGGAGTTAGTATTATTTCAAATAGAACTATGGGTAGAAACAAGGAGATTTTCATGTTTAAAGTACATAAATGTGTTATATGTTTATATTACACTTAAGTTGCATATTTATAAATTCATATGAGAATATTTCCTAAGTGGCAGGTGGTCACTCAGGGCCAGCAGTGACAGCATCAACAGGATTTCACGTGAAAAGGGATTTGCTGGTTTTATTTATTTACTCACCAAATACGAGCAAGTCTGAATTCATTAACGGAAGTGTAATGGAAGAGATTAAAAAGGAAAACAAGTTTCACTGTGGTCTGTCCTACTTTGGTCATATCTGTGTATTACGTCCAGTTCTTTGGAAATGGATATTGATAAATCAGAGCCCAGAAGAAAGCGATAAGGGCAATAAAATATCACTGTAAGGATCGGTTGAGGGAAAGGAGCTTAGTCTGGAAAGGGGAAGGGCCAGGGTGACTAATGACAGCACTCTCTAAGGGTCTGAAAGCCTAAGAACTAGACCAGAGGGCCAGGAGTTACAGGAAGAAGAGCGTTTCCATGATGAGATCAGAGCTTCCCCACAGCAGAACAGGCCTTGCAAAGCTGTGACCTGTCCCCGAGCCACAGCTAGCTGGGGTGTCTAAAAAGGATCCGCCCTGGGCCAGAGGTTGAGACCTCTGGAACCCTTCTCTCTCTATTTAGTTTACAAAGTTTTGTGCTCTCTGCCCTAGCTCTCAGTTGTTTTCTGTTCATTCGTAACCAAGAGGAGCAGTTCAGCCGTCAGTTTAGAGAGAGGCGTGGGGCCCCCAGGGAGCAGAGATACTTGCTGAGATACTTAATCAGGATCCCGTGGCTGGCGGTTCTCTCGGTCTCTAGAGTGGCCTGCACCCTCTTTTCAAAGCTTTCTGGGTTTCAACAACGACACTCTCGAAATCGGAAGGGGCCCTAGAGCGCCCATCGCTCGACTCCTTTCCCTGTGTGTGTGCCAGGCACCCCTACTGGGGTCTTAAAAGAAGGTCCACACAACAGCAAAGGGAGAAATGTCTCCATGGGGTGTCCTAAGGGCTTCTGAGAGCTTTTTCCCTCATTCACGCTGTTTTCTGTCCTGAAGGAAAAGACCCTGAGGAACCACGATGGGGTACTTCCTGAGCAGAAGGGCTGATTTTAGGACAATAACCGCTTTTGGGAACATGGGGCTTGTCTTGGAGAGAGGAATAATCCCCCCAGTTTCCCAGTAGAAAGCAAAATAGATCTAACTTCCCAAGGTATGCATGTGTGTGTGTGTGTATGTGGTCCACTTTTATCCTTCTAGGTAAAGTCAAGGGTTCACATAAAAAACCACTAGTTCCTAGATTCAGCCGAGACTGGAGCAACTGTTACGGTTTCACAATAGCAGGAACTTTCAAACAGAGCCAGAGCTGCAGGAGAAGGAGCTGTTTTACTGAGGACAGTTTATGTAACAATAACTGGTTTCAACAGAACTCAGTTAATGTAACAATGTTCGTTTCAATAGAACAGGGTCTCAGTTAACCAGGAAGCCAGGAAGCCTGTTAGTGTAGGAGAATCGAGTCCTGGGCAGGGCTGGGGTGTAACCGAGTGCCCCGGGAGGGCCGCCTGCATCCCGTGTTCATTCCTGCACGCAGGCGTGGGTGAAGGAGCATCTGCTATGTATGGGGGAGCCTGCTGGAGTCCAGGCCGCAAGATGGGCAGGAGCTCCCCGTCCACTGGTGGGCACTGTGGTGGACTGGGAAGAGCGAAAGAAAGCCCTGAAGACAGACCGACTTAGCTTCGACTGCCCTCTTTTTGTACTGTGCCTTTTAAAGAGCAACGTCCTTCGTTTTCCTCCACCACGGGCTCCTTGTTTATAGAAGTCTTTTCTTGTAAAGAGTAAATGAGACGTGTGTGAGGTGCCTGGAACCTTACGTGGTCCATGGTTTTGGCTGTTTTGGCTGTCCTGAGACTTGCTCTCGGTTTCCCAGCAGATCTGTGCTACTCGCTGCGAAACATCAGATGCAAATACTGAGGACACCCGGGTTAGGCTCGGTGTTTCTCCTCCAGAGCCTTACTGCCTCATAGTAAGACACACCTACAAGTGAGCAAATAAAATATATCGCAATTGACATGCAATTAATAGAACTGAGGAGTTTGTTTACTGAAGTGCCTAAGCCTGTACAATGAGTCTTGTACACACTTTTAAATGTAACCCTCTCAACAGCCCTGTCAAATAGATGCTATTATTGTCTTCATGTTAGAGTTTAGGAAGCAGGCTCAGTGGAGGTACGAAATTTGACATGTGTGTGTGTGTGCGCGTACTATGGGGAACTCCCTGGTTCTCGAATATTTAGCAGTTTTTTAGTAAGTCTTTGGGATAGGAAGTATCTTGCTAGACACCAGGCAGAGAGCAGAAAAATAACAGTGATTGATATATTTTAACTATATCACAAGAAAACTGTAGTTTTATTATTTTTTACATACCTCGGCCTATTTGTTAGAATGGTGTATATTATGTTATTAATAAAAAATTTAATAAGCAATTTAATTACAATTAAAAAATTTGCCCAAGGAAAACACAAAGTACTCTGTGAGGGACGAAGGTCGGGGTGGGCTGGGGCAAGGATGGGTGGGAGTGGTTTCCAAAAAGATCTGTCGTGGGGTGGGGCTGGGCCTCTGCTGAGAGCTGCAGGGGGAGTGGCAGTTTGTCTGTCAGGGCAGCACCTCCTGCGTGTGATGTGAGGGGGAGCAGTGAGACACCAGTGCGTGCTCAGAAACTGCGGATACTTCAGTGTCGCTGAGGGTTCTGAGGACAGAGGTGCCCGGGCGCCCCCAGCTAGTGTTGTGAGAACAGTCGCTTTGCTCCTGGTGTGGAAGGTGCATGTTCGGGGTGGAGGGAGCCTGTGGCAGTTGTTCGCCCTTCATTCCCACATTTAACAAGTGTTTATTGAGCACTCTTGCGGGCTCTGAGGCCACAGCGGTGAACAAGGTGACCGTTGTCCCTGCTTTCATGGTGCTTAGTTTCTAATGAGGGGGGATAGATAATAGACAAGAAAACATCAAGTAATAAGTGCTATAAAGAAACTGAGCTCTGGCTGCTGTGGCTCAGTGGACTGAGCGCTGGCCTGCGAACCGAAGGGTCACCAGTTCGATTCCCAGTCACGGCACATGCCTGGGTTGCAGGCCAGGTCCCTGGTTGGGGGCCTGTGAGAGGCAATCCATCGATGCCTCTCTTTCACATCGATGTTTCTCTACCTCTCTTTCTTTCTCCCTTCCACTATCTCTAAAAATAAATAAATACAATTTTTTTTAATAAATGAAAGAGGGTGATACCTTGGACCCAAGCGTTTTGAGACTACGTTGGGTGGGAAGGGATGACTAGATGTGGTGACATTTAAGCTGAGGCCACCTGGGCAAATTTCTGAATGTGGTATAATAATAAGGATAAAAAAGATGGATGTCCTGGCTGGTGTGGCTCAGTGGACTAAGCGTGGGCTTCGAACCAAAGGATCGCCGGTTCAATTCCTAGTCAGAGCTCCTGCTTGGGTTGTGGTCCAGGTCCCCAGCAGGGGGCACGCAATAGACAACCAAACATTGATGTTTGTTTCTCTCCCTCTCTTTCTCCTTCCCTTCCCCTCTTTCTAAAAATCAATAAATACAATCTTTTTTTAAAAAAAGAAAAGATGGAACCAATTGAAGAAATGTATTAAATAGGTTTGACAAGACTTGCATCTGGGTTGAGGAAGGGTATTTAGTGTGAACCTAAGGTTTCCGGTTTGGGCAACAAATGAAAGGCAGCACAGTGTCTAGACAGTAAGCGCCTGTCTGGGTTGTCATTGCACTTCCACGGCATGCTGTGTGATCTTGGGCAAGCCACTTTGCCTTTGTGCCTTACTCTCTTTGTCTATAAAATGGGTTTAAATATGGTTCACACCTCCTAGGGTTGCTGAGGGACGATGATTAGAAGAGGACGAGCACCTGGCGCATGATTAACATTATATATTATATATGTGCTTGCTATTGTTATTAATCATATTAATATTATATCGCTTATTATTAAAGTATTGGATAAAGGAGAGAACTTTTTTAAAAAATATCTTTTCTTGATTATGCTATTCCAGTTGTCTCACTTTCCCCCCTTTATTCCCCTCTGCCCTGCACACCCCCTCCCACCTACATTCCCCCTCTTTAGTTCATGTCCATGGGTCATATATATGTTCTTTGGCTTCTTTCTACATTTCCTATACTATTCTTAACCTCCCCCTGTCTATCTTCTACCTACCATTTATGTTACTTATTCTCTGTACCTTTTTCCCCCTCTCTCCCTCCCACTCCTCCACTGATAACCCTCCACATGATCTCCATTTTTGTGATTCTGTTCCTGTTCTAGTTGTTTGCTTAGTTTGTTTTTTTATTTTTTTAGGTTTGGTTGTTAATAGTTGTGAGTTTGTTGTCATTTTACTGTTCCTATTTTTGATCTTCTTTTTCTTAGATAAGTCCCTTTAACATTTCATATAATAAGGGCTTGGTGATGATGAACTCCTTGAACTTGACCTTATCTGGGAAGCACTTTATCTGCCCTTCCATTCTAAATGATAGCTTTGCTGGATAGAGTCATCCTGGATGTAGTTCCTTGCCTTTCATGACTTGGAATACTTCTTTCCAACCCCTTCTTGCCTGCAAGGTTTCTTTTGAGAAATCAGCTGACAGTCTGATGGGCACTCCTTTGTAGGTTACTGTCTCCTTTTCTCTTGCTGCTTTTAAGATTCTCTCCTTATCTTTCATCTTGGCTAATGTAATTATGATGTTCCTTGGTGTGTTCCTCCTTGGGTCCAACTTCTCTGAGCTTCCTTTACTTCCTGGAAGTCTATTTTCTTTGCCAGATTGGGGAAGTTCTCCTTCATTATTTTTTCAAATAAGTTTTCAATTTCTTGGTCTTCCTCTTTTCCTTCTGGCACAAGGGGGAGAAATTTGAAGAGCAGGAATGGTGGTGAGCTTAATGTAGACGTGTAGAGTCTAAACTCCCCATGGAGCATGCAAGTGGAGGGATACGCTAAGTGTGGGGCTAAAACAAGTTAACACATTTTCCCCATCTTCTAACTTCTGGCTGGACTAATAAATTAACAGAGACAGATTGATAGAAGAAAGTCAGATTTTAATTCCTGCACATGGGGGATTCACATAGGCATGAAAATTCCAAAGGCAGTGAGGCAACACTGGACATCTATCATATTTGGAGCAAAGGAGAAGAGGAGGGACCAGGGTACCAGATTTCAGAAGTGAGAATGGGTGGTTTAGAGGGAGTTGAGGAAGAGCAGGAATGCTTGTGGCAGGCACATTCTTTCTGGGCAACTCAGACACAGTGGGACACAGCGGGTATCTGGCTAATAGGTGCTCGCCTGAAGCCCTCCTGATTACCATACTTAATTCAAATTAGGCTAAGGGGAACATCCTAGGATTTCCCTTCTGAAGTGGGTTTTTCTATCTGAGTCTCTTGTATGGGAAAGGGGGGAGGATCTTGTATTTCTTGCTAAGTAGTTTAAAATAAATATCTCAAAAGGCAGCTTCAGTGTGGCTAAACTTTGGTTCCCTACATCAGCAGTCTCCAACCTTTTTGGCACCAGGGACTAGTTTTGTGGAAGACAATTTTTCCATGGATGGGGTGGGAGGGGGGATGGTTTTGGGATGATTCAAGTGCATTACATTTATTGTGTACTTTCTTTCATCATTACATTGTAATATATAATAAAATAATTCCACAACTCACCATAATGCAGAATCAGTGGGAGCCCTGAGCTTGTTTCCTGCAACTAGACAGTTCCATCTGGGGGTGATGGGAGACAGTGACACTGAAGCATGTCACTGATGTCCAGTCTACTCCTACTCTCTTTTTGGTTGCTGTCACTAAAGAAAACCTGCTTCACAAAGACAGGATGTTAGACATGGAAGCAGGTATTCCAGTGCTTTTGTGGCAATCTCAGGATATTCCTACACTTGACTTTAATCCAGAAGCTATGGAGATTTGAAGTTGTCTCAAACACCCTTTTAAGGTCGCCATCATTTGTGATCTCAAGCAATTGATCCTCTTTTAGCAAAATGTACAAAGTCAACTTACCTGGCTTATTAACAAATGGTTTGCGGATCCATTCCTTCAAGTTCGGGGATCTTACGTGGTTGGAAAGTAATGCTCAATGTCTTTTGAAAGCTGAGACAGGTGATCCTGCACCAGCTGGGAGAAAGAAGGCCCTGGCTCAGCCCTTCTCAAAATCTCTGCTGTTTGAAACATGTCAAAAATCCCAATGTTCACTCATCATCCCCATAGTTCCAGTTTGGCTTTCAGTGCAGCCACTGTATCTGCCGATTTGAACACAGTTGTCATTCTCCCCTGAAGTGACAGACTGAGTTCACTGAGCAGGTTGAAGATGTCACATAAGGAAGCAAGTTTTGTGACCCATTCTGTGTCACTGAAATGTGCTCCCAGTGGTGACTCTTTTTCTGAAAGAAATCTCTGGAGCAGCTCTTGTAACTCAGAAACATTTGGAAAGCCAGCCCACTTCTGTATGTAAGAGAAGATGTGTGTGCTCTGCGCCCATCTCCTCACAGAGCTGCGTGAACAGACATGAGTTAAGGCCATGCACTTTATGTAAAGTGGTTGATAATTTCAGTTACATCCTGCAAAATGTTGTTAAGTTCAGGTGACGTTTTTCAGCCAGCCAGCATTTCTCTATGGGTGACACAGTGCGTAGCCTCACATTCAGTAGTGACCTCTTTGACTTGAGTAGTGAAACCAGAAAGCCGTCCACTCATGGCAGCCGCTCCATTTGTGCATATACTGATGCAAAATTCAGTTTTCCTGCTATGTAACCATTCAAAGATTTGAATAGCTGTGCAGCTGTGGTGTTGGTTGGCAACAAAAGTGCACATGGCATATCCTCATGCACATCCTCCTGAAAAATATGTCGCACAAAAACAAGTATTGTTGCCTTGTTGTCAGTATCGGTAGACTCGTCAGCCTGGATTGAGTACCACAGTGACTCATTAACTCTCTCTAACAGTTGTGCCTGTATCTCCTCTGCTGTCTCATCAATTCCTCTACTTACAGTGCTGGCCAAAAGAGGAACATGCGCCACCTTTTGAACTGCAGCCTCTCCTGAAAGTTCCTGACAAATGTCCTTAGCAGGATCAACTAACTCTTCACAATAGTCAAGGGCTTCTCAGCTTTGGCAGTGTGGTGAGCCACTAAGATTGATGCTCTCAGTGCAGACACATTTGTAGGAATGGTGGCCTTCAATAATTGCTTCTGTTCTTCGTGTTCACGTTTTTCCTTTGGAAAACCCCAAAGGTTTGTGTCTTTTAATGCAGGGTGCTTGGTCTCCGTGTGGCGAAGCAGTTGTGAAGGTTCGTTCCATGGCTTCGTTGCATCGCTGATCACTGAATATTGTACAAAGCAGGCTTGGAGAATGCGAGTCACCTGTTGCAATGAACCCATAATTTAAGTAGCACTATTGGTATTTTCTTTTAAATGCAGCTTCCTTTTTGTAGGCAGTCTTAGAGTCTTCTGCTCTCTCATCATTAGGTCTTTCTCCCTTTTCAAAGAAGCTCTCCAGGGACATTTGTTTTTTACTCATTTTGGCTAGGACTAGTTTGTTGGCTTACCAAAACTGTGACAGAGACAAGTGCACATGTGGGAAAGAGGTGCGGATGGAGGTAGTGAATAAAATAATGGGCAGGCCATGCATGGACTAAAATAAGTGTCAGATTCTCACTTAAAGCCTGCCACCAGATGGAGCTGTACAATTGCAAGATATCAACTCACTTACCACTATAGAGCCTGTCACCAGATGCAGCTTAATTGTCACTTGCCACTCACTATAGGGTTCTGATATGAGTCTGCAAGCAATTGATTTATTGTGGTCTCTGTGCAGGCAAACCTCTCTGCCAATGATGATCTGTATTTGCAGCCGCTCCCCAGCACTAGCACCACCGCCTCAGCTCCCCCTCAGATCATCAGGCATTAGATTCTCAAGGAGCAGGGAACCTAGTTCCCTTGCACATGCAGTTCACAGGAGGGTTTGCGCTCCTGTGAGAATCTAAAGCCACCACTGACCTGACAGGAGGTGGAGCTCAGGCAGCAGTGGGAGCCATGGGGAGTGGCTGTAAATACAGGTGAAGCTTCACTCAATTGCCTGCCGCTCACCTCCTGCTGTGCAGCCCAGTTCCTAACAGGCCACGGACCGGTACCAGTAGTGGTCTGTGGCCCAGGGGTTGGAGACACCTGCCCTCCACCACTAAGCAGTTGGCTATATCTGTTTGGAGCTCAGGAGACAGGACTAAAACTGCTTGTTTGGACATGAGACTGTAGTTGAGGCAAGAGTCTCAGGATTAGCAAAGTTCAAGTAGAGGCACAGGGAGGAAGAATTTGCAACAGACCGATGCCAAGACAGCACAGAGACTGAAATGTCATAGAAGAAAGAAAGAAGTCAAAGAGAGGCTAGAGACAGGTAGGATGGGAACCAGAGGAGACCTTCTGCAGTGGTGATTAGGGGTCATCAGTGACTCTAGAGCAGTTTTAGAAGAATTTGTGAGGATAGTAAGAAGCACTGGACATGGAGAATTCAGTTCATGCTAGGCGTTTGCCTGGGCGAAGAGATGACACCTAGAGGAGAAGCCCGAGGTGATTGGGGAGAATTTTCATTTTAATACAGGACACACAAGCACTTTTTAAAAATCTCTGAAGTAGAAACCTGAAGGTCAAGGATGACACTTTCAGAGAGGACATCATTCATTCATTCACTCAACAAACCACCAATTATGCACGTGTTCTCATTGAGTTTTCAGTCTGTCGAGGTGACAATATTAACACAACTGAGTGGATGACCGAGAAGATGCACACTTGGTTATGTGCATTAAAGGAAGGGAACTTGGTTCTATGAGGGAGTGGGTCAAAGAAGTTGGACCCGGACAGGGTGGGGTGGGGTGAGTTTGTAATGGCTGAGCTAAGACCAAAAGGATGAGTGTGGGGTGAGAAGGAAGCGGTGAGATGATGTGAAATGAGATAAGGTGGGCAGGAGCTTGGCTGGCTGTGATGAGGACTCAAGTTTTTAAGCTAAGAGCACTAGGAAGCCATTGTGAGTCTTGAAGAGGGGAGGTGACAGTGTCACCAGAAAACACCATGCCCAGAGAAGATCTGCCTCAGGCCAGCTCATGGGTCCTTGACTTCAGGCAGGAAAGATTTCACTGCACAAGTCCAGGGGACTTTAAGAGGATGTTTATTAAAGCTGGGACAGTGAGACAAGGAAGGGTTCAGGGCAGAGGAAGCAACAGAAGTGAGCCAAGGTGGGGCTGCTGTTAGCTCACTGAAAAGTCAGAAAGGGGGGCCTTAGAGACAGGTTCATAGGGTTAGCCCAGGAAGAGCTGCCACTGCCCACTGCTCCCCTGTTCCCCTGCCTGCAAGTCTTGCCAGGACCTTTAGAGCTTAGGAGAAAGACAGCAGAAAAATGGGGAAGAAAAGCGTAGGCATGCTCCAGAGGGAGCTCTCACCTCCTTGCTTTATCTTGACCCCTCAAGATTTTCTCTGACCCCTTGATTCTTTCTGTTTTCTAAAGGGCAGGGCATTTTAGAGGAGATCTCAGGAGAGGATCTCAATAGACTTCCAAGTGTGTCCTTTCAGGGTCCGGGTTTCCATTGATTGGTTGGTGCCAAGAGGGGGTCATTAATCAATGCAGCTGGTTCTGAGGTCGGCCATGACTTTGCTCCACCTAGTTTTGCTGCTTTTCTGGGCCTGGAGCTGAAACACAACTGAGTCCTAAATGTTATGTCCAGCTGGACCAAAACTATGCCTCCATGGTCAGCAGACCCGGGGCTTTGTTCCTAAGATCATTTGATGTGGGTCAGAATTTCACTGTCCTGAGGGCCCAGTGCTTAAAGGAGTGGTCATGCAAGGGCTTATATGGGAGTCACATGAGGCTCTTGTCCAGCCCCCTTGTTTCTCCTCGAAGTGGGTCTACCATATGACTACCGACATGCCAGGGGAGGAAGGTCAGGGGAGGGTCTGACTGGCACGACCAGCCATATGCAAGTTCAGGGGGTTTAAACCGAATGACTAGCAACATGCTGGGGGAAGGAAGGTCACCCTGGGGTGAGGTCCTTGTTTTTCCAGTTTTGCCTGTTCTTAGGCACCTGGGGCTTTCTGCCCTGGCGACCTTCCTTACCTGGCCCACCATCCTTGCTTTGCTCGTGTCTGTCTCACTGCCTACCACAGCAGGATCAGATTTGCATTCTGAAAAGATGGCAGTGTGTAGAAAGGGTGGAGGCAGCCCTGGATGCAGAGACGCCAGCTTGGGCAGTTAGGAGGCTCTTACAATAGTCCGGGCAAAGGATATTGGTAGCTTTGACTTGAGATGGTGGCCATGAGAAAGAGGAGAAGTGGATGAACTCAAGATATATTTAGGGGATAAAATACCCAGAACTTGGTGATGGATTGGACATAAGGTGTGAGAAGGGAGGGCTCCGGAGTTAGTCCTGAGATTCCAACTTGCTCAGCTGGGTGGCGCCTCTTGTAGAAAGTTGAGGAAGCAAGGTTTCCGGGTGAAGCCAGAAGAGACCCATCTAGATCACAAGTGAAACAGGAGATCATTGGTGTGGCTGTAGGGGAGTCCATAGATGGGAGGAGGTGAGGTCAGCAGCAGCAGGATCCATTTTTTTTCTGTGTGGTAGGAAATGAGATCGTCTCCTTAGATCATGGAAGGTGGAACGGGGGTAGTGTGAGGTTGAGGTGCCTTTAATTTGGCTACTTCTTCTACTGCCTTTTCTCTGACTAGCCTACCATGTCTTACCAGAGCTCACCCTCACCTCTTCCAGTTGGTGAGCTGCGTTGCAGCTGGTTTATAGAGGTGCAGGGTTGAGGCTGTGGTTGATTCTGCCCAGCACTTGCTCCGTGGTGTGCGCTCTTGGGTTTGGTTTGTTTTTCTGTCTCCCGACTAGCCCATGACAGCCTGGAGGACAGGAACTGTATCTGCTTTGTTTGGCACAGAGTAAGTGCTCAGCAGATGTCTGTGGAATTCATGAATGAACAAAAGGGGAAACCAAGGTAACAGGATTTGGGCCAAAGGGCAGGCCCCTGCAGTTGAAGTGAGGCCAGAAAGCAGGCTCACCACTTCCAACATAGGCCCAGCCACCATCTTCCTATTAAAGGGAAAGATGTTTTCAGTTCTGCTTATTCTGTCCCAGAAATTGTCCCAAAATAGCACACTTGCAGAGCACTCTAGCTCCATCTACCTGCTTGGCCTTGGTCCCTGGACACTCAGGTGATCCCTCCAGGAGGAAGGAGCTGAGCAGTAGACCCTCGGGGAGCAGCGCCCGCCAGCCCGCCCCTCCTCCTGGCACAGCAGCCAACATCACATGCAGGCACGGCCCCGTCCTCCTCCTGCGAGGACAGGGGAGGAGAGGAAGCTCACCAAGAGCCCAGAGTGCTGCCAGGTGTTGGCAAACGGAGGAGGGCTCTGCTTGGAGCTGTGGCCCGGGCCGAAGGCAGAGGGGATCCTGGTGACACAGAGCCTCAGGCTCCCCCACACCTCCCGGCCCTCCACCTGCTTCTGTCTTGTGTTAAACATCATTGGGGGCTGGGGGGAGCCACGGTGCAAGAGCCACGGTGGACCGGGCAGCTGAAGAAGCCACAGGGGCAGCCTGTGCAGGCAGCTCCAGCGTGACCCCCAGCCTTCGGGGTTCCGGCTGCCATGTGGTGGGCCCCCTGAGCCCAGCATGGTGCACACCCTGCACTCCGAGACTGTGTCTTGCAGCACAGCTGTGAGGCAGGCCTGTCACCACCGCGTCTCTTCCCTGAGGAAGAAGCTGTTCTTTCTACGAGCCAAGTAGGTGGCAGGGGGCCCCTGGAGATTAGAGCATGAGGAATTGGCCCTGGCTGGTCGGGATTACCAGGCACCTCTGACAGATGGGAGCGCTTTGGGGGTTGGCCCCCGGTTTGGGGATATTGTAGCCCCTTGCCAAGTGATAGGGTCCCAAAAGGGAGATAGTGATTTGTTGCAAGAGGATGAAGGTGCAGGATAGATGTCGTGTGGCTTTTGGTGTGGATAGAATGCTTGTTTGTGTGTCTCCCAAGGAGGTGACTTCTTAGCTGGCTGGGATCATTATTTTCCTCTTTCATGATGAGATACTTTAGTTGGCAAATTACTTGAAGGTCCCAAGAGAAAGATGCTGTAGAGCATGGTGTATTCTGCCTGAGTTTGGGTGCCCTGGCGTCTTTGAGGGTGCTGATACTTCCCTGCAGGGATAGGGACTGAGGAGTGAGGCGTCGGGGGTGTTAACTCTGTGCTCACTTTTTATATCCACTCATCAGGGGCTCGGCTCTGCCTGCAAAGCTGCTGGGGGGGAGGGGGGGGTTCTGAGCACACTCCAGGGGGGTGTGCTTTGTCTCATGTGGGCCTGGCACCTGGGATGGTTGTGGTACGGTGCTCCTTGCCCGACGTGCCATCTCTTGGCCTTGGTGACAAGTAGAGGGGAGGCGGTGTCCTGGAGGAGGAAGAGGTTCCAGCCCCCAGGAGCAGAGTCAAATGTGGATGGGCCTTGGAGAGCGAGGGGCACACTTATGCACAGATCGTGTTGTTTGTTTGTTTATAAATCAATAAATGTTCCCGTTATTCACGCCTTCATTTACTCATGTAACAAATATTTATTGAGCACCTACCATGTGTCAGGCTCTGTACTAAGTGCTGGGCACACAGCAGTGAATCAAAGGCGGTGCCTGCCCTCATGAAGTTGAGGGACTGGTGGGGGAGACAGACAACAACCACGGCAACAAACAGATGCAATTATGGCGTGATTAGTGGTGAGGTGAAGAGTCAGACCAGCTGGACCAGAAGGGAACGAAGGCACACAGGGACTGAGGAGAGGAAAAGAGGAAGAAAGGCAGTGAGAGAACCTCAGTGGATTTCAAAGGTAGGTAGGGGCTACAGGTAGCAGGTGACTTGGTCTTGACTCTGTCACTCACTCTCATCTTTCACGCATGCACGCACGCACCTGTACGTAAGTGCATACAGGCATCTATGGCTGTGAGTGAGGAGCCATCTGTTAAGAGTTGTGTCCCGGGCGTGGTCTCAGGGCAGGAGTTTTAGGACAGCAAGCCAAAACCGAGTCCTGACTTCTGAGGGACTGACTGCCCAGTGCCATGCCTGCGCCCCTCACGCAGGAGATAGCAGGCAGGTGGCACCGGAGGCAGAGCCCTGGGATTTTGTGGTGCAGTGCTGGTGGCACTCTGTAGTTGTCAGATGGGACTGGGGAGGCTTTGAGGACCTGTGACCTTCGTTTAAATTCTGGCTCTACCACTTCCTGGCTGTGGTGCTTTCACAGAATCATTTTATCTGAAGTCTGTTTCCTTCCTTAAAAATGGAGATAATAGCGTCTACTTTGTGGAGACTGTGGGGATGAAAATGAGATAAGATGGGAAAAGCACTTAGCACTGTGTCTGACACTCAGTAAATGGTACCTTTGTTATTATAAAAAAAAATTCATCTATTGATTTTTAAAGAGAGAGAAACATCAATTTGTTGTTCCACTTAGGCATTCATTGGCTGCTTCTAGTATGTGCCCTGACCAGGGATCGAACCTGCAACCTTGGTGCAGAAGGTCGATGCTCTAACCAGCTGCACTGCCCGGTGAGGGCGCTTTTGTTATTATTATTGTCAGCAAAGAGTAGAGTTGGGCTAAGCCTGTGAAGTGAGTGGAAGGTGAGTTTCAAGCTACTAGGGAATTGCAGGGTAGAGAACTTGGCTTCGTTTAGCCATGAACCAGTCCCTGAGAGGTGACATTTGCTGACTCCTTAATTGCCAGGGGAAGCCAGTCAGGTAAACCCTGGTCCTCACTGCCTCACCTCACCACTAATCACGCCATAATTGCATCTGTTTGTTGCCGTGGTTGTTTGTCTCCCCCACCAGTCCCTCAACTTCATGAGGGTGGGCACCGCCTTTGTTTGATTCACTGCTGTGTGCCCAGCACTTAGCACAGAGCCTGACACGTGGTAGGTGCTCCTCACTAAGTATTTGTTTCATGAGTAAATGAACGCCTGAATAACCACTTAGACTTTTTGCCAGCTCTAACGCTGGACGATTATGAGATTCTGTGACTGGGCCCCGAATCGATGTCCGCTGCCTAGCCCTTACACCTCTGTTAAGCTCTGACACTTTCACGGTCATGGAAATGGCTCGGTGCGTGCCTCCTCCCCAGGCGTGCCTCTCCCCAATGCGTCCTCCTTCCTCCGACTCGCACACTCATTTGCTTAGGGCAGCGATTTGCCACCGGTGTGCTGCCAGAGTTTTTAAAACATGCAGTACTGACTGTTTAGTCAGGGGCACTGACCTCCTTTTCCTCAGATTGTCAAATAAAAAATGACAACAGCCAACACAATACTAGCTGTCTTGAGTGAATAAATAAAAATTATACCTATTTTTTATGTCAGGTCAGCAAAAAAATATATTTTTTGGTGTGCCACAGAATTTTAGTAGTTTGTGTGTGCCATGAGATGAAAGGGTTGAACATAGCTGGTCCGGGGGACCGGTGGGGCTTGCGAAAGACAGCACGCATGGCTGGGGTGGGGGAGAGGGGAACCTGGTTTTAGTCTGACTCTAGGGTCAGCTCCCACTTTGGGGGCAGGGCGGAGAGGCAAGTGGGCCTCCTGGCTCCCGTCCTTCCGCAGTTCCCGGTTGCAGTTCCTGGCTGGCAGTCTGGCGGCTTCTGTGGCTGTCAGCACAACTGTCGGCAGGTGTAGCCATCACCTGCCCTGCGTTTCTCCTATGGCTGCACTTCTCCCTTCTGCCCCACAAAGGGGGTCACAAGTTAGAGCTCAGCAGACGGCTGTCGGTGCTGACGCCACAGCTGAGATGTGGGTTTGGACAACTGGCTGGATGGCTGGTAAATTTTACCTCCTAGCTTCTCTGCTTCCTGCTGGGAGCAGTCCCCCCTCCCACCAGCCAGGGTGAAGGAGGCACTAGTGGGCAGTGTCTCCGTGGCGGGGGCTCCAGCAGACCCCACCGCAGGCCTGTCCAGCTCTGGCTGCTCTCTGTGCCCCCCTCGTACTTCACTGTTGTGATGTGGTTGGAGGCCCAAACCCGTCAGTTGTCTTCCCAGCATGTCCTGATTCCTGGTGGAAGCTCGGTGTGGTTATCTGCAGAGACCACTCGCTGCTTTTCCATCCACAAGGCGAAGAGGTTGTTGCACCAGGAAGCAGCGGGACTCCAGCTCGGTTGTGAACCTCTGTCAGAAAAAATTTCTGAATGTGTACCATCAATAGGATGTATAAGTGTATTTATGCTGATCATATACGTGCACTATTGTACTGAATATTTTGTTTATTATATAATTAAGCAGAAAACTTAAAAGGATGAGATTAAAAAGAAATATAAGTGGCCCTAGCCAGGTAGCTCAGCTGGTGAGAGTGTTGTGCTGATATGCCAAGGCTGCGAGTTCAGTCCCCAGTCAGGGCACAGACAAGAATCAACGAATGAGTGTGTGAATAAGTGGAACAACCAATCTCTCTCTCCCCTTTCCCCTTCCTCTCTCTCTCTAAAAATCAATCAATAAAAATGCAATTATAGCCCTGGCTGCTGTAGCTCAGTGGATTGAGTGTGGGCTGTGAACCAAAGGGTCGCCAGCTCAATTCCCAGTCAGGGCGCATACCTGGGTTGTGGGCCAGGTCCCCAGTGGGGGGCACAAGAGGCAACCACACATTGATGTTTCTCTTCCCCTTTCTCCTTCCCTTCCCCTCTCTCTATAAAAAAATGAAATTATATATATATATATATATATATATATATACACACACTAATATTTTCTTCCTATACTGCCAGGGTAAGTGCTCATGTGCCCTTCATAGTGAGGAGTTCGCCAGTGTTCCAAGACATCACTTCTCAGCCTTTCGGGGGTTCGGAGTCCCATGAGCTGAGTCCATCTGCAGAGTCCAGGGCCCTTCTCTTCAATTCTGAGTCACGTGGACCTGGGCAGGCCCAGGAATTTACAGTTCGCCTAGGTCCCAAGTGATGCCAACTCAGGCAGACTTGGACCACACTTGGAGAGCCTTGCCCTGTAGTCCGAAGCCTCCTGTTAGCCGGCTCCAGCCAGTATCAAGCCCACAATTTAATAAGGATGGGACAGGGAGGGCCAAGTGTCCCATTCCTGGCCTGTAACATCAGTTTCAGGGAGCCTGTGGCAGACCCTTGGAACCTTTCCACCCCTCGCCTGGGGCACTGGTGTCGGTGTGCATGGCTTCTGTTTTCCCTGAGCTCCCCTGTGTGGAGCCCAGGAACCCCATTCTGCACAAAGGGAAAGGGGGCTGAGGGGGGAGTGTGTAATTAGAGCAGTCATTTCGTCTCCTGTCACTGATGTTTGTGGTGGCTCAAAGCTTCTTTGCTTCTCTCCAGCATGCGAGTGGCAGGCAGTTAACTGCCAGGCCCCTCCTCTCTTGGCCGTTCTCTCTGTCTGAAGTGGCACTCTTCCAACCCATGTGGAGAGAAACCCCCTGCGACCCTGGTTCAGAGGGCTGCGGGGGTGCAGAGGGTCTGAGCGCCCCCTCCCTTCGTGTGCAAGCCCAAAAGCTCCCTCTGGTCAGTCTTTCTGGGAGCCTGGTGAGTGGGGAAGTAGATTTCAGGGCTGGGCTTCAGGAACTCTCACTTTACTAGTTGAGCTGCACGACAGACTTGCTTTGGGGCCCACAAAGCGAACAGTTTCACCCGCTCAGCTCCCTTCCCTCTAGAAGTGAGCCCCAACTATCCCGCTTCCTGTCTGGCCACCTTATCCAATGGGTGGTGCCCAGTTGGCCGGGAGACTTTACGTCCCTGTTCACACAAGTAAGGTGCAGAACGCAGATCTGCAGCACAGAACCAGGAGCCCTTAGGAGGGGGTTGGAGAGGCCAAGTGCTCTCCACTTCTTCCTAAGTACCTACGTCATGTGGTTGGTCACCTGCCTTTCTGTGAATAACTTCGACGCTGGGAAATTTGCTACGGGTAGCGGTTGAGGTCTCTTTCCGGGCACAGAGCGATCGTCACGGGAGACGACTGCAGATCTGCCCTCGAGGAGAGCAAACGCGAGAGGACCGTGTCTGTGTGCCCAGTTTGCGGGGGCGCGGTGTAGGTTCTGAGGCGTTGGCTGTGGCTGTTTGTGATGATAACAGCCGCTCCGAGGGAACCAGGCAAGGGCACAGAGACTTGGACGGTCCACCGTCATTCCTTCTGAGGGGCCGAGCTGAGAGTCTCTCCACAGCGGGCTTGGGTTTGCAGCCCCTGATGACTTAAGGATGCAGGTGGCTCTGGGGCGCTTGGGGTCCAGGGCAGACCTCGCCACCCTCCCTGCTGTCTGGTGGGTCTTCCTTTGCCAGCTTCCTAGAACCGAGGCTCCGCACCTGGAGGTCCACGACCGCATCTATCAGTGCAGGTTTCCACTGGGAGGGCTTCGAAACCAGACAGAGCGGGAAGCAAAGTGACCAGGTGGGGACAGACCCCAGTCATTCCGGATGATCCACTTAAATATGCCAGAGGGCCAAATAATTGGTTAAAAACCTTTTAAAAATATGTTTCCAATGCCTTGTCAATTTTGAGAAGTGCCCCAGGATTTTCACTAAGAAGTTCCAGGTGGGAAAGTTCCAGGACATCTCCTTGACACGCTTTCTGATGCTATTTCTTTTTCAGTTTCACGATTCCTAAACTGCAGAACAGAACTGTTATTCTTCGTTGGCCTCAGGTGCCAACCGAAGCATGGCCTGCGGACTTCTCCACCTTCCCTCTCTTTCTGTGCTGTGGACCCACCAGCACCCCCGCTGGCGATGGTTTTGCCAGGAGGGGAGGGGGAGGGTCGTTTGATTGCTCCTGGCCCCTGGGCAGTGAGCTCTGTCCTGACTCAGCAGGCAGAAGGCAAAAGGAGAGGCCTGGACCCCACGCCTTCAGCTGTGCTGGGCAGGGTGTCTGCCTGGCTGGACACATCCCACCTCGTAGGAAGCGAGTTCACTGCCCGTGGAAAGAAGTACTGGTTGGGGTTACTGTGTGGATGGGTTTGTGTGCTCTTTTTAGACCCTCTACCAAGATTCCTCTGGGGCCAATAATTCTTCCTTGGATATTTACACAGCATTTTCCTTGGTCCTTCTTTTCTTTCCTGCCCCACGCAGCTCCTGTAGCTTAACATTTCTGGGATGCAGGAGCAGTAGCAGTTGACCACGTCGGAGCCATTGTCCTTCGGAAGGACACCTAAAGACAGTCTGGAGAGGGTGGTAGGCAGCACACAGCCCTCCACATTTTCCTCTGTGTGCTGCTGGCTTTGCACCTCCTCTCCAGCCCCAGGTCTAGGACTTGGGGAACACCTGGGACTGTGCCTTTCCTTCTCGTTCCCCAGACGAAACCTGATTGCTGAGGACAGCACTCTGCACGCGCAGACCTTCCTCAGTTCCCACTGACCGCCTGCTGGCCTGTTCTCACAGCTGCACAGGAAGGTGGGAGAGTGAAGCCCAGTCCTTCAGCAGCGACTCCTCGTGGCGCGGTCCAGGGATCTGTGCCCACAGCCTGTCGCCTTGTCTTGGTTTTCTCTCAGCTTCAGCCATGGTCTCTCAGGGCTCTCCAGTGTCCTGCTTCCAGTGATATCCCCGTGGCATCTGGACTACCGCTGTGTCCTCTTTCCTAACTCTCCAACCGGCCCCCGCCTCTCTGTTCTGCAGTGTGGGGTTAGTTGTGCAATGGAAGCGCATGTGGCTCCCACTCACCACGCACCTTAAAAGGCGAGGCAGTGTCACTGGCCTTTCCCCCACCCTCCCTACTGACCCCTGCCCTGGTGAGCCTGTGGCTTCCCATACATCCTCACCCTGAACCCCTGTGCGAGGGGGCTCTGAAACCCTCTGCAGCCTGGCACAGGCAGAGGAAGGAACCTCCAGGGCAGGGAGTGGACAGATGATCTGCCTTATGCATCTGTGACTCTTGCCAGTTTCGACGCACTTGCACAAATTTGTCATTTGAAAGCACAGTACAGGGACTGCTGGCTGGAGATGGCGTGATGGGGTGTGGGGATGGTAAGGGAGGGAAGGGATTGTGTAACCAGACCTGTGCCAACTCTGCATCGGCACTGAGTGCGGATCGCAGCTTTGGGGGAACTCATGGAGTTCCCAGCGTTCCCAGCTCCCTGAGTCTCCTTCAGGTAGCAGTTGTAAAAAGAGTGTTATTTTAGTTAACATTTATTGAATTTGTCTATTAGTGAATCACGATACTTACCTAAATTTCAACATTTTTTAATGAAATAGTATCACTATTACCTCCATTTTAGAGATAAGAAAACTGAGGTTTAGGGAGGTTTCCTAACTCATATAAGGCCGCACAGCTATTCAATGATGAGCTGGACCTGAATCCAGGCACTGTCTTTAACCCCCTCCTACACCGCCCTGTCCAGCTCTAGAGGCGGACCGTGAGATGATGCCAGTGAAGGTCCTGGTGCTTGGGAGGTCTCACAAATGGCTAACAGCTAAGGCGGGTGGGTCTCCCCTTGGCCTACTTTTTTTTTACCACGAGGGACCTCGATGTAAAACTGCACCCAGACCAGCACAAACTCTTGGAGTCTTGCCTGAGGTCTGAGCTACCCTAGGCGAGCAGCTCTGGGGGACTGCCACTCTGGCCCTAACCTTTCTCCAGCCCTCTGGGACTTGCCTTGAAGAGCCCCTCCTCCCTCCTCCTGACACCTTCTGCCCAGGTTGGGGACTAGTCCTTTCCTCTTAGAACCTTGAACCTTACCACCTGTCTCCTGCCTCTTTGTCCTGCCTGGCCTGCCCTGCCACACCCCCGACTTCTCCAGAGAACAGTTCAGCTTTGCAAGACCATCAGACTCCAACTTGGCAGTGTCAGCTGCCTCCTCCCTAGTTTCTGCCAGCTCGTGCTAGGCAGTGTCTCTCCATGCGTGGCCCCTCTCAGACGCTTAGTCAGATCCTCCCATGGGAATTTCCACCTTGAGTTTATAATTGCTTAGTCTCCATTCCCCTCCCACCTTCAACTTGATCACTTTCCCTGAATTTCTTTGTGAGTTTTTCTTGCCCTTCTTTATTTTCATCTGGACTCCTATATTGTTCACTGGTGGCCTTTCCCCCTCAATTCCCCTCAATGTCCCTTAATGTCCACTGCCATTCAGCGTTACGTGATGGTGTCTCCTGCTGTTGTACTTTCCCTAACTCCTTTTCTGCTTCCTTCTTATTCTAAAGACTGTCTTGCTTCTCTGTTTTGATGTCTTTATGCACCTGAAAAAGCAGGTGCGTTTGGCTGCTCTCTCTCAGGAGCCCGCACACGCCTTTCCCTGCCCCCTCTGCCCAGGGCAGGTTTTCTTGTCTCTCTCTTCCTCCTAAGCTCCAAGGACACCCCCCTTTTTTCCCTCTGTAACTTGTTTCCTGAGCCCTTCTCTTCTATGATTCACCTGTTCTACCTCTGTAACTTTCTAAATAAACCTCTTATGCTTAAAAAGAAAAAGCAAAACACCAGGTGGGTTTGTTTTCTGCCCAGTCTACTTCCACCATCACCAACTCTACAGAGTTCTTAAAATTTCATGGGGCAGGGATTTCACACGGACGTCGGCATATCCTGTGGACTGGGGAAGACAAGAGGTAGACTACTGAATTAAAAAAAAAACAACTGCCCAACACAAGTAATTTTATTGTAATTGTGCCAGACACAATTCTCAGCCCCTTACATGTTACCTCATTTAACCTTCATAGCAGCCTCTGAGGTAAGACAGGCTATCATCCCTGTCTTAGAGATGAGGAAATGGGCCCAGAGAGGCTAAGTAACTTGTCCAAGGCCACACAGATAGTGAGCCGTTGTGTCAGAATTCAAACCCAAGTCCATGAGAGGCCCGTTCTTCCTGCTCACTGGCTTCTCCAAAGAGTCGATGGTTAATAAGCAGAAGAGATGAGAAGTCACCTTCCAAACAATCAGACACACACAGTCCCTTTTCTCCTTCATGCTCCCTCTCTGTTCCCTTCTTTCTTTTTCCGTCTGAGAGAAGCTGCCGTTTTCTGCACACAGGGAGAGAGGACCTCGAGTGACCTCTCAAAGTCTATCGTATTTCCAGTCTGCTGTAGTTCTGTGAGTGTCTCCCTGTTTCACTGCCATCTTCTCAGCTACAGTTGGCACTCGGACACTGGAGGAAAGGAATTTCACCTTGTTGGCAAAGACATCTGATCCACACCTGCAGTCTGATGGACAGGAGAGTGACCAGGCTGCACGTTTTACAAGCAGCGCCAGTACGGCCGCGCCCCTGCCCTTGCTCGGAGAACTACATGTCCCATAGTGCAGCAGGGCAGTGCATCTGCTGGGGGAGGGTGGGAACAGCGTTCCTGGGTTTGCTTGCAGCCCCTCCCACCACATGGCAGCAGCGTAGGGGAGGCTTTTCCTAAAGAAGCAGGTGCAGCATCCAGCCTCAGAGCTGTCTGCAGGGGACTGGGGGTCTCCACCTCCCACCACACCTCAACCACCCTGACAACACGCACTGCAGCCTCTCTTCAGGCACCTGGCTCCCCTCATCCCCTTCCTTCACTTGGTGCATGAGTGCAGTGACTAAGGAGTGAGAATATAGTAGCTAGGGTAAAGTAATTAGTACAATTGCCCTGGAGAGAAAATGATATTATAAAGTGGTCTGTCTAGTTACTTATCTTTTCTCTAAATGTTAGGCAAGATGGAATGAGATGAAATTGTAGAAGAGAGTTTCTGCTCTCTAGTTCAAAAAGCAAATGCATTGGGATAGGGGAGTTACTTTTCCTAAAATAGGGGCGTTATTTAGATCGATTCCTTTCAGGCAAGTAGCTGAGGTGCTGATTCAATGGCTTCTTAATTAGATACTCTGCATCAGTTAATCTTCCCTTTGTGTCATTCTTTTTTCTGTCTTCCTGAAATGGTCTTTGGACTCAGGGGCACGCTCCTTCATCCTCTGTCATTAAAGCTGCACGCGATGCCTGCCCCCTACCCCCCATAGGTGGTCTCTGCTGTGGCTCACACCCTCTCCTTGCTGCTTTGAGTTCAAGACATGAATCGCTTTGTCAAGTTGACGTGGAGGCTCTGGCTGGGCAGCTCCCTGAAACGCTGTCCTCTATGCTCACACTCGGGGCTGTGTGGCAGGTGGGCACCTGGAAAAGTGGAGTGGGCCAATTTGTTTGGTCATTTGGGAGATTGGGCAGAGTCCCATGAACATGGGTCCAATTTCGGTGTGGTTTTGAGGAAACAGAACATCCTCACTCATGGGGACTAGCCTCCTGCTCTCCATCTGTTTGTACACTTGACTGCCAGCCCAGGAGCAGAGAGGAATGCAGGACACAGTGGCAGCCAGAAGGAACACTTCCAGGCCTCGGAGCAGAGATGCCATGTGTGGAATGGCATGGCCCCCACGCCTTTGTTCTGTGTGTGTGTGTGGCAGGGGCAGGGAGGGCGATAGGACACCTCTACTGCAGTACAAGTAAAGCCTCTTATCCTTTCCAAGTTGATTGCACCTGTGACCATTGTTTAGGCTTCTAGAAACCAAACAACAAGTAAAAGAAGATATCCACAGCCATTAATGATGCTTTATTGCTCTCATCCCTGGCCTTTTATATATGGGTTTATGGAGGGTGGCATCCTTAGGCTATTAGTAGAAGATGCCAGAGGAAAGGGCGAAGTGATGCCTTCTGTGTTTGTGTTGTCTGGAGAATAATGTACCTTCAGAAACAAGGGTACACACCCATTTCTCCCCTTAATTTTAACTTCGATGGTCGGCCGGTTTTATCAGGTGTCTTGTTTTACTCTTCTGCCCAAGTATGGTGAACATGAGTGTCTGCTTGATGCCTCTTCTTAAAATCAGTTTCCACTGGACACAGATTTGTTAAATATATGCACTAACCTCTGGATAGGCCTAAGATTTCCCCCCTATTTTTGATAATGTATTTTCTTACAATTTTAATTATAATTGTGCCATCTTTCAAAAGGGGGGATTGCAAAAAGGATATATCAAGTTCATTGAGATTTGATCATCTCCATAGTAACGGGGGTTGGGGACAGATTGAGGGGGAAGTGAAGTAGTGGGATATTTGGTAGAATGATATTTAGTGGCAGGGGGTTGAAGTCCGTGAGCATGGGTTGGAGGCCCAGTTCTGCTGTGCCTTGTGACCCTGGGCCAGTCACTTAGACCTCAGTGTCATTACCTTTGCAGTGGGGAAAACAATACTGACCTCACAGGGTCCCTGTGCTTTCTGAGTGAGGTGATAAATTTGAAATGCATTGTAAATGGTGGAGCGCCTGTACAAGTGGGAGTTGTCACTTTTCTTAACTGTGGGGCCAGACACACGGATGCTGGTAAAACAAACTGGTAGAAGTGTTGGCGCTGCCGTTCCTATGGAGAGGGTCTTCCACCAGCCTGCCGGTCTGCCTGAACGTGTGCTTTAATTGTGAAGTCAGCTTTGAACAAAAGCAGGCTTACAGAAAAGCATGAGGAAAAATGTAGGTGGGTGTTTTATGTTCCAGAGGCTAGGCTGAGAGTGGGGGTAGGGAGAATTCCACGGACATCCTTTCTCTCAGGAGCTCGCCATTTCCAAGGGGTATGATGCCTATAGCAGTGAGCCTGGGCTAGCACAGGAGATGAGCTGGTGGAGTCGGAGCTGGCAGAGGGGAGATGCTGGGCGAAGGTGTGCACTCAGGGATGCTGGAGGATATTTATCTGCTTGCTTTTCCGTTGTTTATTCCCTCCGAGTGGGAGAAATATCTCTAAAGACTGGAATGCGTTTCACTTTTTGTTTCTTTGCGTTTATGCTGGTGGCAGCTCCCTCCAGTAAGTGCAGGTAGTGAGCACATGCACTGTGTTTTACCTGGAGATGTGAGCCGTTCGCTCCCCTCTTCCCTCTAGGGCCTGGGGAGCTCTGGCCCCTTTGCCCTGGCTGCTTGTCCACACGGCCTATCCCAGGCTGCCGGAGTGGAGTGGGCCAGAGAGGGAGCTGTAGCCGCTGCGAGCAGAGCGCTGTCCCTGCTGGGCAGGAAACCTAGAGTGATGAATGGGGCCGGATGAAGTCATCCCGTTCCTCCAATCAGGCCGCTCTGAGCGAGCCGGGGCCTCTGCAGACCCAGCCCGGCTGGCTGCGCGGCTCTCAATGTATCTGTAGACAGAGGCCGAGTCCCTGGGAGGGCAGTGCGGGCTGTGAGCCTCCCGCTCTTGGCTCCTGTGTAGGCCTCAGTCAGTCTGAATGTTACTGCAAGGTGAGTGGCTTCACCGGGCGAATTCCTGTCCCTCTGCATCCCGCACCTTGCTGTGCTGGCTCCGGCTTGGTGGCTCCGGCACCTCCTTGCACAGCACCTTCCGCTTCTGAGTGCTGCACCTTCCTGAGGTTCTCACACCTGCCCCTCAGCCGCCTCGCTTCCCGCTACCCTCAGCTCTGGCTCAGTTAGCCACTTCACATGCTCCCCTCTTCTTGATCCATGGGGACCCGTTGGTGGGGTGATGGGAGGGTAGGGCCTCCCTCTCTGTGTGCACTCTCCCAGCAGGGGGCGCCCTGTTGAGCCCCCACACTTAACTACTGGAAAGAAGTACTAGGCAAGGGGAGATGTCCCCTGACTCAGCCTGCTATGGGCATCTGTGGGAACACGTAGCCCCTCCTCCAACTTTCTGGGGGCTGCAAGGCTCCCCTCTCCCCCGCAGCAGAGGAGGTCCCAAGGGGCCAGAGAGTAAAAATGAGTCTCTTATTCTCCCTGACCTTCCAGAGGGGTGGTTTGTTCTTTCTGGTGGACATTTGTGACTCTGCCTTTTCTCTCTGGACGGTGCCACTGCCCCCAGGCCAAGCAGAAATCATGGAGCCGGCTGATATGGCGACAGCAAAGGTAGGATGGAAATGCTGCCGGCCGCACTGTGCGTAAGTGGCTTCGCTTGGCAAGTTCTGCCTTTGGTTCACTTTTCTCTCCCCTCCTATCCCTCAGCCCACCACTCCTGAGCATCCAGGGGCTGTGCACAGAGCAAAGGGGAAGGACGTGAGCAGGAGGAGCTCAGGAGAGGGAGGCAGGGCTGGGTCCCACCCAGCACACTCAGCTTCATGTGCCCGAAGTCTGAGCGGGTGTGGGGGTGATCTGTAGCTTTGTCTGGGCAGACTTAACGTGTTTCTTTCTCTTAGCTTTTCTTTATTTTTCATTTCTCTTTATCCTGTCTCTTTGTAGTCGCCCGTCTCCTTAACCTGCCCACCCCCCACCTCTTCCCCGCACTACCGTGCTTTCTTAACTCATTGGCGCCATCTCTGCGCTTCCTTTTTGCCTTCCTGATTCTCCTTTCCCTCTGATTGTTTGGTAAGGAACAGGTGGGGCTGCTGTGGGCTGCACAGTCCTGAGAGCAGAGACTGCCTCTCATCCCGCAGAAGATGCTGGCCTTGGGATTGGCGAGGAGTGTGTCTCTGAGTGGCAGGTGCTGCTGCTGCTCCCTCCCACCACTCATCTGATGCCCCAATGGAAGCACGGGTCTGGGCACCTCCTGGGAATGGTGCTACGGTGCTGTGTTGCGTGGACCCCATAGGTGCACTAGAGGGCGTTCCTGAGATAGGTTTCTAATCTCTCCTGAATCCTGCTTGCAATTTGCAATTTGTTTTTCTGTGCGTTTTTCCAAACAAGGAGCTTGAGCCACTGAGAGTGGATGGGCGATCTAAGGATGCCCTGTGTGTAAGCCCCAATCCCAGCCCCTGTATGCAGGGAGAGACCTGTAGGTTTCCAGAGTATCTCAGCCCTTGGGTTGGGGGCCTACCTTTTTGGCCAGGTGGCTGGGTCTCCTTTCTCTCAGAGATGCAAGACTGGACTGGGCTCAGACTTCTGGAGCAGGTTGAATATCCTGTGTGTGTATGGATGGGAAGATGAGGTAGGGGGCCAAAGGAGCAATGATGCTGAAGGACACGTCTCTGGGAATCACAGAACTGGGTTCTTGGCTCCTTTCTCCTACTCCTACATGCTGTGTGACTTGATCCAAGTTACTTAACCTCTCTGGGCTTTCATCTGCTAGTCTTCACATTGGTGAAAATTACATTCATCTGTTGTTTTAATCAGCTGAGATCGGTCACATATGCAGAAAGGAGTTGCAGAGAGACAAACAAAATGAGAACAGGCCTCCCTGGACTCCTAGACTCCCTGACTCACTCCCTCTTTCCTGGTCCCCAATTCCCCTCTCTTTTCAGTCCTTCCACAGACATTTGAGTACCAGCTTCGAGGACAGGCAGCACCAGGTGCTGTGCCCCTTGGCAGTGTGCAGGGGCAGCCATGGGAGCAGGTGTCTGTGACTGTGTTTGGATCCGAAACCATTTGCTCCAGGTGCTGTCTGGCTGTAATGCTGCTGTCTGTGATGTTGAGTGTCGTTTCTCACCAGGCTTACTTACCCTCTTACAAAGCTGCCACTGAGCTAGCTCTTGAAGTTCTGAGTGGTCTGAGATCACCAACTGGTTCTCAAAGGGAGGGGAGGCAGTGATGAGTGCTCTGGGAAAGAGTGGTTTGGGGGGGCTGGGGGGCTCTTCTGCAGTGAGTTTGGACGCCTGCGTTTATGTTTGCATTTGCATACGGGGTAGAAACAGAGACAACGTTCTTTTTCTAGGCCCTTGCAGGCAGGGGCAGAGTCACACCTCGGCGCTGGACCATTCCTGAGACTAGCATTTGCTCCTAGGACCTTGACCTCAGAGCAGACCTCACTGGCCGCAGAAACAGATGCATTTAGCCCCAGCACCGCTATTCTTTTTCTTTGGCCTTCTCTACCCCAAACCCCTGGGAGGGAGTTCAGTCCATGTGCTTCAGCCCGGGCCGGTGAAGCACTTAGGGCCTCGGTGCACTCGAAGGAGAGGGTCCACCAGCCGCTGTCGTTTGTAGGCGGAGTTATGTATCTCTGTGTGTTTTCTGAGAAGAGTATTCACGGCTCTCATTAGATCTCCATTAAGTGACCGAGATGCTCCCACAAAGAGCCTGTCTGCATTTCGCAGCCCAGGTCCAAAGAGAACCCATGTGTGTGGCCGATGGACTGAATCTGATCACGTGTAAATGCAGTGGAACTGTTGAGTAAGCAGTCTTGTTGTGACTCACTGGAAAGTCATTTACATATGATTTGGGTATCATCTTTTTAATGTCCAAATACATGTAAAAGCATCCCCCTTACCTAAGCCTTTCCTCTTTTATTTCTGAAGTACTGTTCCCAGAATTCCTCCTAAACCCCAATGAGGATGAAGTAGCTTTTGGTCAGGTGTGCTCACTGGGCGGTGACGCTGCCCCTTCAGAATGTGCAGTGCCCAGGGCAGGGCCACAGGCAAGGACTTCACCTCCTGGAGTCTGGGAGGGCACTGCCAAAGTGCTCCTTTTTTTCTAAGGTTACAATTTCAGGCTTGGGTCCATCCACTGTCCTGTCATGACTGTGTTTAGATAAGTAGATGAAGCCCTGACCAGTGTGGCTCAGTGGGTTGGGCGTCATCCTACAAATCGCAAGATCTGTTCGATTCCTGGTCAGGGCACATGCCTGGACTGTGGGTTCGGTCCCTGGGTAGGGGGCGTGTGAGAGGCAACTGGTTGATGTTTCTGTCCCACATGGATGTTTTCCTCCCTGTCTTCCTCCCTTCTCTTCTCTCTAAAAATAAATAAATAAAATCTTTTAAAAAAAGATACATAGATGATAAATTATGTCCTGAGAGTTTCTGTTTCAACCTTGAGAAAGAGGTTGATAGCATTCATTAATTCACTCATTTAGTGAATGTATTCCCATATGGAGGTTTTATTTTTTTATTGATTTTTTTAAAAGATTTTATTTATTTATTTTTAGGGAGATGGGAAGGGAGGAAGAAAGAGAGGGAGAGAAACATTAATGTGTGGTTGCCTCTCACACGCCCCCAACCAGGGACCTGGCTCACAACCCAGGCATGTGCCCTGACTGGGAATCAAACCGGCAACCTTTTGGTTTGCAGGCTGGTGCTCAAGCCACTGCGCCACAGCAGCCAGGGCAGCCTTATGGAGGTTTTAGAGGGACGGCACATGGTCACTGTGACCAAACTGCCCACGGGACCTTGGGGGAGCCCAGTGAGTAAACAAGTTATGCAGGTACCAGGTAATAAGGGTTGTAACCGAAGGTCGCGTTGCCACAGAAGCACAAGAGATTGGGTGTCAACTGCACCCATGGGAGGGCTCTCGAAGGAAGACATGAGAACGTGTGAGAATGTGACGTGAGAACTGAAGTGCGGGTGCGAGTTAATCAGGGGACAGAGAAGAGAGGTGATCTAGTTATGACCTGGAGCTGGACGTACCTGGGTTCAAATGTCGGCGCTGCCCCTCTCTGGTGCTATGAGCCTGAGTGAGTTACCTTGGCCTTTCCTCGTCTCAGTTTGCTCATCTGTAAGCAAGGGCGGTACTGTTGACCCTACAGGATTGTTGTGAGGATTAAATGAAGAAACTTCAGTGAAAATGCCGGGCACACCACAGGCACAACAGGAGCGAGGAAGGAGAAGGGGGCGGCACGAACGTGCCAAGTCCAGGTCCCTACAGGTCGTTGGGCCTGACGGGCAGGCAGGACACATGTGGAAGACCAGATGAATCTGCAGGCACACGCAGGCATTGGCACACCATGACAGCCTTGTACAAAAAAGTACTTCCCAAAAAAAGTCCTGGTAGTGGAAAGTGCAGGTCTATGCACACTGGCGACAAGGTGGGCAGTGATTGAAAATTTTCCCATTTTGTGCCATCTTTGATACTATTTTTTTACCTGTCTGCCTTTCCCCACTAGACTAGATGCTTTTTAAGGACAAAAGTCATATGTTTTTGTTTTTTAAGCCACAATACCTCTAGCATCTACCATATTAGTTGGTATGTAATAGTTACTCAATAAATATTTGGTGACCGAACAAACAGGAGAAGTAAAAAAACAGCAAGAGATGTGATTACAACGGCAAACCTTAGACTTGAAAGGTAGATGAAAACCGACAACAGGAAACAGACTGTAGTTACACTTAGGGGCTAGAATTGACCTGACTTTCTACGTCATTCAGTGGGAGGTGGCCGGGGAGGAGTGAAGGATCAACTCCAGGTGCCTGACTGGGTAACGTGGTTGTTGGCGGTGCCATTCATTGAGGTAGGCACCGGAGGTCAGAGGCGGAAGGAGATGTGGAGGGCAATGACAAGTCCATGTGTCCGTGCCAGCTGGGAGGGGCTCATAAGGCATCTCGGTGAAGGGGTTCAGGAGCAGCTGGAAGCCTGGGTCTGAGGTTAGGTGAGTGGCAATAGCTGTACGTGTACATTTGGGAAGCACAGGCATCTCTCCAAGTTGTTAAAGCCTTCGAGACTAATCTAGGTCATCGTAAGAAAAAAATGGTACCTGTGTGGGCATGCGTGTTGACTAGGTTTAGTGTGGTGGCCGCTTTGCAAGGTGTGCATGTTGACCCTTGAGCGACTGGGCGTGAGGAATGTCAACACAGCCCCCACCTCACCCTGCATGGTTGGAAATCTGCATACAACTTTTTACTCCTCAAAGCATAGCTTATGTAAGGCCGAATGTCGACCAGGAGGAGCCTCACTACTAACATAAACCGTCGCTTAACACGTATTTGTGTGCTATATGTATTATATACTGTGTTCATACAATAAAGTCTGCCAGAGAAAAAATGTTACTAAGAAATTCATAAGGAAGAGAAAATGCTTTTATGGTACTGTGTGTGTTTATTTGTATACACACACACACACACACACAGGGTCTGGCACAAATAATGCCCCTTTTATTACAATATCTTTTATTACAAAATCATAAGCATGTAATTCTATAACATAACAATATCACACTCAAGCACACCATATGGCATGTTAGGTAAAATGTTAAAATTGCTGTCCCTCTTGTGTGAGACATTCACGTACTCCCCCAACCGCACTCAAGCAAGCCTTCCTTCTGACAGTCCCTGTGTGTGTCTTCAAAAAATCTACATCTAAGTGGACTGTGCAGTTTAAACCCACAGCTGTAGACATGCATCGCAACATCGTGCTGTGCGCCTAAACTAATTCAGCGCCATATACGTCAGGTACATCTCAATTGCCGAAAAAGACGAGGTCCGGAACCCCTGTGGCCTGGGGACACCCTGGCAACAAGGGCATAGAGCTGCAGGGCTCTCCCCCATCCCCAACCCCCCCCCTTCCCTGCAGCTATATGGCCAAAGCTTCCCCACAGGGGGTGTGAGGTCTCAGGTCTGAGCAGGCCTACTTCACAGGGGGTCAGAGCCTGTGGATTCTGTACAGAAATTGGAAATGGTTGGTGGATGGAAACAGAATGGCCAGATATGTATTTTACTTATAAAAGGTAACTCAACTAAACTAAAATATAAACTTACCACTACCATTATTTATATTTAAAGCATACTTTAACATCAAATTTAAAAGGACCTGTTATCAGAAATTAAAAATTCGGTATATTTAGCTTTCGAAACTACCAGGTTCATTTTTCTTAACTGTTCACAGATCCACACAAAAACTTCATCAGGGTATGCACCAGCACTTGGGTGCCCCCAGGTCCTCAAAGGTAGCTGGTAGCTTAGTATGGACGGCCACCAGAGCATCTACTGAGCAGCTCTAGTCAGACAGGTAGGACCCGAGATCTCAGGTTCACTCGTGATTATGCCAGGCTCGTCATGGCAGTTGTGATGTAAAGAGAACAGAGTAGGTATGGGGATATCTTTGAGCATTTTTTTCCAGCCTTAGGGTGTGATGAGAAAGTGTCCTGATGATAGGCAATGAAACATCAAAATCCACCCAATTAGACACAGTCTGCTCCATCCAAATCAACCTGCGTTTATTGGCAGTGGTGGTAGCGATATGTTCCGAAGGCACCATAGCTGGACACCTGCATGCAAATATAGGACGTTTTTGAAAGGATGACAAATATTGGATCCTTTTTCTGGGTAACTCTTTTGTGTTAATAATCAAAAACAGCGATCCCAGACAGACTTGGTATAGGTTAGCTGAGAACATTCGCCATTACTCACTAGATGATGGAGAAATTGGCTCACGGACTACCACCTGTGCCATTTGGAAAACAGAAGCACTCTGTCCCGCTTCTCTGAGCCTCTCCTTATGGGACTTGTTGTTTTTAACTATGTGTTTGCATCATTTAATCTAACTACTTAATGTCCATCTCTTACTGTTCTTTCCAGACTAAGCTTCTAGAGATCAGGGAGGATATTGGATTTATTGTTGAAATATCAACCATATGATTGGTTCGCATGGGGCACGAACATATTAGGCACTCAGTAAGGATAGTTATGGTTGGGTAGATAAATAGCTGATTGATCAAACAGAAATACCACCAAATAAAGTTACAAAAGTATCCCCAACAAAACGTTATTCGGGTGAAGGAGAAAAAGTAGATCCGGAGGCATAGAAATGGAGCCTGTCCCTCCTGCAGTAGAGAGTGGAGGACAGTGGACACTCATCGGGAATATGCATAATAATGGTTAAATGTACTGGGCACGTGCGGATGTCACATCGTGTGCTGTGCCACTAACCGCTCCCGACCACCTCATGCGTTGTTGTCATTGTCACCTTTTTATAGATGGAGCCTTGAGGCGTAGAGAAATGCAGTGACTTGCTCAGGCTCATGCAGTTGCTGAGCAGGGATTTGAACTCGAGGCTAATTTAGTATCCCAGTGCGCACAGCACACACCTGTGGGACGGGGTCAGGCCCTTGCCAGTTAAGAAGGCAGTCGTGCTAGCCTTGTCACATTAGCAAGCAGTTTCTGTGCCAGCAACCGTCCTTGGTCAGGAGACTTCCACTGTTGAAATCAGTGCTGAGTTTATCTGTTTGTTAATGGCAGTTCATCTCCATAACTTAGTTGAGAAAGGAGAACTCTGCACTTGGTGGTAGGTGAGCGAGAGGAAGTGGTTGGCTGTGGTGGTGTGAGTGCTCCTTCCCTAACGACCTGAGTTTATGAGCACCTTCCCAGGTCCCCAACACCACCCGTCACCCTGATTTTCTCCTGAGAATCAACCAGGAGGAGCAGTGGGGTATTAGAAGTCTGCCTTGTTCTTCCATCTGGCAGGAGAGATGTTCCATTTGTTGTGCATGTGATTAGAAAGAGTGAAATCAGGGCTGTTCCCGTCTCCTGGCTTCTCTGCAGCATATGCACCTTTCCTGACAGGAGAGCTTTCACCTCTCAGGGGCTGCCCTCTGTCTAGCAGAGCTGTGGTCCAGGACACACTGATGAGACAGACAGACAAACCAGCTCTGAGTCAGGTAGTCAAATGTTCAGGGACCTGGCAGTGATTTTTAAAAAAATTTTATTGATTTAATTTTAGAGAGAGGGGAAGAGAGGGAGAAAGAAAGGGAGAGAAACATCAATGTGTGAGAGAAACATTGACTGGTTGCCTCTCACACGCACCCCAACCCGGGACCAAACCTGCAACCCAGTTATGTGCCCTGACCAGGAACAAGCCACCCTTTTGGTTTGCAGGATGATGCCCGACTCGCTGAGCTCCCTGCATCAGGGCCTGCACGGAGTGATTTGGAGATGAAGGGGAAGGTGAGATAGTGGCAGGGTGTCTTCTTTGGGGTTTGGGGTTTTCATTGCCAAGCATGAAGAAGCCTCCATGAAGATGGGGTGTCCAGAGCTCCTTCAACAGGGAGAGGGGGATAGCTCGGCTGGCTTCAGCCCGAGGTGAGCGAGGGAGGTCACTCCACCCTGGTTCTCAGGCTAGAGAGAGGCGAGGACTTCATGGTAACCAGGCATAGGACTTTGCCTTCTAGCTCTTCCTCTTTCCTCCAATTTCCACCTCATGTCGGGCTAGGAGCAGTTCCTAGTAGCTGTGGGGTGTGGGTTGCACAGGAGACCACCTAAAACCCTAGAGTGGACAGACAGCCATCTGCAGAAGCCCCTGGCCACCTCCAGTCTGTGTCAGTAAAATAACTAGGGGTGGAGGAAGCCTGCTGGAGCTTGGCTTTGACCTTGCCTATCCTGTTGGTTGCCTGAAGGAACATTCTGGATTAGCAGATTGCGAAGGAGCAGCAAACAAGGATGGGGGTGGTAAGCCTGCCCAGGTTTTGTGTGTTTTTTTTTAACTCCAGCACCCTAAGTAAATCCATGGGGTCGTAGAGGCAGAAGCAGCATTCCTGAAATGAATAGAATCTCCCAGGCTTTCCACACAAGCCTCTCAGCTTCTGCTGCTCTGTAGCCTCTGCCCCCCCTTTCCCTTTCAGTCCCCCTGTCCCTCCTTTGCCTCTTCCTCTGGGCAGCAGACAAACAGTGGGGCTGGAGGGCAGGGTGTGCATGCGTCCCTAAGGTAGGGGTGGGCTAGGAGGGCTGGGGGCCCCCAGTGGGGTAAGGGGACTGACACAGATGCACAGACCAGAAGGCAAGGGCAGTGCCTGCAGCCCACACCCGTCACCCCAGAGCCAGTGACTAATAGCCGCAGAGGGTGGGGAGGTGGGGGGAGGGGAGAGGGGAGTGGTGGGGAGCACCTGATCGGTAGTGGCTCTGAGGCTCTGGCCATCTGCTGTCCCCGCACACAGGCTCCGTTGGCTGCAGTTGGGAATCTGGGAGCAGATTCTGGCTGGAGGGCGAAGAGGAGGCTTGTTGCTAAAATGGAGTGTTTAGGAGGCTGCTCCCTCCCCCGCTGCCCTCTGGAGCTTCCTGACCTCCAAAATGCTCCTTAAATATAACACTCTCGCGCCTGCCACTCCCCTGCCGGAGCTGGAGCTTGGCTCTCCAGCACTCCCCAGCGTGACTGCAGCACTGCTCTGGCCCAGTTTGCAGCTCCTGCTAGGCTCCGGGAGGCCTGCACCCTGCCCGGTGCTGCGGCTCCTCTCCTCGGGAGCTGGGCAGAGAGTCGGCACAGGACTCGGGAACCTGACAGAGAAAGAGAGCCTCAGGCATCACATCCTCTTGGGTTTTCTCTCCAGATTTGTTCCCAGTGACTGCCCAAGGTCAAGAGGAGGCTGGAACTGGTGTGGAAAGAGGGAAGTGGACATGAGGAGGGCAGCTTCTGCCTGGGTTTAGGGCCCAGGTCTCGGGTGTCTGCAGAGGAGGCCCCAGCAGGGAGCCCTGCTTAAAAGACTCTCTCCCCATTCTAGTCCCTGCTTAAGGAGGAGGCAAAAATCCTGTTCTTCATGGATTGGGAGGGGAAAAGCACCAGGGCGGGTCAGACCTCAAGGCCAAAAGAAGGTCAAAGCAGCTAAATCGAAAAGGAACTTTTTCCGACGTTCATTCCAAATCCAGTGGCGTTGGGAAGAAACCATTGTAACGAGAAGCTACCAAACTTACATAAATTCAGCCTTGTCCACATGAGAAGCTCTTGAACGCCCCTAAGTCTGGGAAGGTACCGCCACCCCGCACCTTCCTCAGGTCTGCTCACAAAAACCCAAAGGGGGCTGGCGTCGGGTGTTTGCCACGTACTAGGTTCATCTTTACATTGTTTCTGCTAAATAGGTACAAAGATTATTTATAAAATGTCAAATATGTGTAGAGTGGACTGAAAGAAGAAACAGCAAACACAGTGCACTCCTTACCTGTCCTGCTGACCCCTTGTCGTCCTACCCAGCAGAGGTGCCCTTTCTGAAAGTTGAGTTTGGTTCCCTTGATTTTTCACTTTATGGAGACAGATGCAGTATCCATGAGGAGCGCGTTCTAAGATCCCCCGTGAAAGCCCAAAGTCGTGCGTAGTACAGAACCCTGTATATACTATGTCTTTTCCTTTGAATGCGCCCCATCTTTTCATTTTATGGTCTGTCTTTGTCACGTCCGCATCGCCGGTGTCATTGCTCTTGCGCTTTGATGCCATTATTCAGGAAAATAAGGGCTACTTGAGCACAAGCACCGCAGGACCGTGCAGTTGACATGATGCCAGGTGGGGATGGGTGGGCAGCACAGACAGCGTGGGTGCACTGGACAAAGGGGCGATGCTTGTCCCCCCGCAGGTCAGAGCGGGACAGTACAAGATTTCGTCATTCTTCTCGGAATGGCGTGTAACTTAAAGGTATGAATGGTTTATTTCTGGAATTTTCCATTTCATACTTTTGGACCACAGTTGACCAAGGGTAACTGAACCGCAGAAAGTGAAACTGTGGATAAGGAACTACTGTATCTATATGGATAGAAAAGTGTCTGTCTATTGTCGACGTAAGAAACATTCAAACACGTAGAGAGTTTTTGTGAGTTTATTTGAGCCAAACTGACAGCAATTGCTGGGAACCAAAACCATAACAGAGTGAGAAAATGCTCCCGAAAATGGCAGGTGTGCACCTTATTTTATAGCTTACAATCAAAGGAGAAGGCATAAGGAGTTAGATGAAACCCACTGGTGATAGGTTAGGGAGGCAGGAGGCAGCAAAGGGGGAAAGCTCTGGCACTGCATAAAAAGTGAAATGATAGACACACAGGTGGGCACAGCATAGTCAACAGTCAACAGTTAACACATAACACAATAACACAATAACACCGAGGGGATCTGTGGTCCCTGCTCTGCTGACGATGCCTTGAGGGGTCCAGAAAAAGGAAAACTACTTTGTTAATTGTAAATAGGCTTTTTTATCAGGTATATTATCCTAGATGCAGGACAACAGACAAGCTTAGGTAAGTTGAAGACTGACCTTTGTCAGGGAGAAGTACCACACGGGGAGATGACTACCCGCCACGAACCACTTTTAGTTAAAAAGTTTTTGTTTCAGACCATCCTTAGTGGTTACTTCAGGTCTCTGAGCTTGTCGGGTGTAGTGCGTGGTCCCTTTTCTCCCACATGATCTAGGCTGCCTATCATTTTGTGTTTGTTCTGCACGTGGGACCATACTGCATGTGTTCCTCTTTGATTCGCGGCCTGTGGGGTGTGAGGGGATGGAGTTCTTAACCATTACTACATGATACCAGTCCGTTTTCTTAGGAAGTTGAACAGAAGGCACTTCCTGTAGCTCCTTTCCAACCTTGGTGTCGTAAGACTCTCTAATCTGTGCCTGTTAGATGGCCAGGATGAGATGGCATCTTGGTGGAATTGGAATTTGCAGTTTCCTGAGTACCAGTGAGGTTAAGCACCTTTCAATATACTTATTGATCATTTTCTCTACTAAAAGTGCTGATCCAAATCATTGGTCTATTTTTCTAATTTTCTTCCTTTTTCTTATTGATTTTTAGGAGTTTAAGGTCTATTTTGTGAACAATTGCTTTTTCAATTACGTATGTTATAAATATCTTCTCCCAGAAAAGCCATGCCTTGTCTGTTTATGATCAATTTTGATGATCAGACGGTCGTAATGAATCAGTCTCCTCCTTCTGTACATTGTTTTTTTGTGAATGTTTGGTAAATAATCAGGCAGTGATCTGTGTGAGGATTAGTTTGTAATCAGGACTTAATTGGGGGGGATTGTTTTTCCTCCTTTCTCACTGCCGAGGTCTGTGATAGGCGGATTTCCTTTCAGGTCTTCAGCGGCCTTTGTGAAGTTTCTTTCAAGTGTGTCCTTAGGGTGATGGGGGGTGATGGGAGCCAGCCGGCTGGCTTTCCCAGATCTCCTCTTAACGCCTGCCACATCAGTGGCTGTGGGCGTGGTCCTCACCCATTGTGTCCTATGAGAGGCCAGGAGAACCTTTCCCAGGCTGTGTGGATGCCCTCTCTAGAAAATGCATTGAATTTCTGTCCTCACTAAATGTGTGGCCTCTACATATTTCTTATTTAGATAAGATTTTGATAGCTCACCACACATTTGAAAAGATGTTTTTCTTTCTAAGAGTTTTATTTTATCCAGCATTTCTAGTTGTTTTTAGCAAGAAGGTCCATCCCAATGTCTCATCTGCCATAATGCCAGAAGTGGAAGACTTCAGAATTCAGTTTTTTTACTAAAAACTTGTGCCCTTCCTAAAAGATGAAGATCAAGGAACAGCCAGATTGTAGAGTGAGGCAGAGCAGGAGAATTGAATGCACCTGCCTGCTCATTAATCTATAGCCATCCAGAGTAATCTAGAGTTAGGTCAGTACTGACAACTCACCTGCCGGGAACTTCTAAACCACACGGAACAGACTGCCCACTATGAGAACATGAAAGAGGGAAAAGACATTAAACAGGGACCATGTCTTCACTTTGGTCTTGCTCTTTAATTTGCTTCAGGGAGAGACAGTGACCCCTTGGCTCTTCAAAGCCGTGTTTAGGTTGTATTTTGAGTTTTTCTTTGTGGATCCCCAAATGCAGCCAGGTTCTATAGCCTTGTGAAACCCTGGATGCAGAAAGGAGAGCCACGCGGGGTTCAAGGTAGATGACTGTCTCAGACCAGCGAGGCTCCTCCATTCCCTTCCCTTTCACGTGTCTCACGCTGACACTTCGGCCAGTCACATATCAGGGATGGAAGCAGCAGCCGGCGTGATTCAGTCTTCACCTGTTGCCTGGATTCTTCTTGTCGTGGGAGCACATGAGCCCTTATAAATCAGCTTGTCTGGTAGAGAACATTTTTTGGTAAGCATACGTGATGACGAAGACACAGGGTTTTGGAGTTGGGCACGCTTGCATTGAAATCCCGAGCTTGCAGCGTGCTGGCTTTTTGGCGGTAGGCAAATCAAGACACTACACTCTTTAGTTTTCAGCTGCAAATAATGGTAGTCACTGCTTGATTATGTTGAGGTGTGGGTTACGTGCAATGATGCAAGTAAAATACTTAGCATGATGCCTGACAGAATAAGCTCGCAACAGAGTTGTACTAACAGTTGCAAAGGAGAGTGGTTTTTTTTTTTAAGAATGGGTAAAGAGCAAAAGCTAAAGAACTCTAACGTTTACAACAACGTGTTTCTAATGTAGCCATTGGGAAGCTCTGTCCAGGCTTCACATGTTTCCTGCAATCAGCAGTGGATGGGGCAGGATGAGAATATTCTCATCTACTTGGAATACTCCAAGTGACATTTGTCTAGCAGGGGTGTCCAACCCGTGGCCCATGGGCTGCATGTAGCCCAGGATGGCTGTGAGTGCAGCCCAACACAAAATCGTAAATTTACTTAAAACATTATGAGATTGTTTTGTGATTACGTGTCACGGTGTATTTAATGCGTGGCCCAAGACAACTCTTCTTCTTCCAGTGTGGCCCAGAGACACCAAAAGGTTGGACACCCCTAGTCTAGGGGCTGGATCACAGGACCTGGGAAGCCAGTTGAGTGGCTTATCTAGGTCACAGAGGAGAACTCTATGCACTTCTGGTATCTATTACATCTTTACAATACTTATGCTGAAAGTATGGCCTGGCTCTAGGCTCAAGGAGCTTTGAAAACATGACCACAGATTATTTAGAAGTCTTGAAAGTGTTTCTGTGTTTTCTGGTGCCAGAGCTGAGGATGCAGGGAAATTCTGCAGCCCAGCGCTGCTTTGGGGTACATCTCCGAAAGCTCAGGATACCTTAAAGAGTATTTCTGCTGGGCCAGCTGAGCACTGGAGAGAGACTGCAGTGCTTTAATTGGGTTTGAATAAGGTCACTTCAGTGAAGCACTTGCTTATAGTGCCCCTGCTGTGTGCAAGCCTTCCTGGTCAGCAGGGAGATGGAGCTGACCAAGATACATAGTCCCCCCTGCCTTCGTGGAGTTTGCCATCTAAAAAGAGGAAGGCAGATGATAAAGAAGGTATTACAGGTTCTCTGAGTGTCACCAACCGGGATTTGCGCTCTGGTTTTTCTTGAGTGTTACCTAGAGGGTCTGGTGTGGAAGCCGTGCTCACAGGCTGTGTGCTTGCCTGTACGTGGCTTTGGGGCAAGCCGCAGGGTCAAGGCTCATTGTGGTTCAGCTGAGGGTTGCTATTTCATAATTAATCCCCTCTCTGTTCCTTGTCACCTGTCCGCATTACTGACCCAGATAGCCCGCAGTCCAGGGGAGGGCAGACAAAAGCAACCAAACAGCCCGGGAAGTCGTCGGGGCTGGAGCTCCTTCCTGTTTCCCGGCGGGAGAAACCGTCTCCACCTTCCCCATGAATTGTAATGTTTGAGTTGAAGTTGCAAGTCTAGTCCCTCCTCACTCGATGCTGTGCCTGGTCTGCATTTTTGGGAGCCCTGCACCGGTGATAAAATGTTTAAATCCTACCCCCAGCCAGTGCCTACCTTAAAAAGATTCCTGGCCTCAGGTGACTGGGGGGTGGGAGGTGTGGGGAGCTGCTTTGCCTCGGTAAGTTGCTGCCTCATCACACACTCCAGAAGTCGGCCAGGTGATTTCCCCAATAGGGGAAGAGAGCTGTGTGCTGTGTGCTGTGTGCTGTGACGCAGTGGCGCTGGCCCCGCCCTGCTGGGAAAGGGCGAGGACGCTATTTAAGGTGGTCTTGTGTGTGCGGCTCGCCTGCCTCCCGACACCTAGACACCCCCCCACCCAGCCTTTCTGCTCTGCTCAGCTTTGGATTCCCAGGTTTGCTGAGGGCCTGGGATGAGGCTCCCCTCCTTCCTGGGTGGATGTTCTCGGGCTTTTAACCCTTTGGTGGATGCCCACGGAAGTGCTTATCTTCAGATATTCCTGCCCCTCTCCCCTTCCTTCTCGGGAGCTGCATTGCTTACCTACCCTCCCCCTGACTTTCTGTCCCATCCTGGGACAAAACATGTGCTATGTCTTTAAGTGGGCGGAAGTGGCTGGCAGTGCTTTGCTTGGGTACTGCATTGATTAGGAGATTACATGGAGCTGCGGGAGCTGCCGCCGGGGGGAAGAGGTGCAGCTTCTGCTAGCTTTTCACTCTCCCCTGGGGCTCTCCTTGGGTTCTCTGAGCTGGCATGCGGTGAGGGTGGGTGGCCGGCTGGCCTGCCTGTGGACAGCAACTCCAGGTCTCTTTGGCAGCCCTGCCAGCATTACCCATCCTCATCAGAATTTGGCAGTGGCAGAGGCAGCTTGGCCAGGCGGCTCCGGCCCCGGCTGGGTTTGAAGAAGCTGCCCTTGGCCTCCGAGTCCGGCAGCATTCAGCTGGGAAGGGGGGCAGAAGGGGACGCAGCAGCAGTTCTGGCTGCCGCTTTCTGTCTCTCTTTCTCTTTTCTTTCTTTCTTTCTGTGTTCAAGTCACATTACATGGGATTCTGTTCTTTGGGGACTTCGTCATCTTTTCAAATATGTCCTGGGACCTCTGGAGCTGTAACAGGGATGCTAAGGACACGGTCGGCGGATTATCGAGACTGTACTAATGAAAGGGTTCAAGCTCTCCTGGTAAGTGGAGGAGGGATAAGGCGCCTTCCTCTTCAACCCGTGTTCCCGCAGCATCCTCAGGAGTCTCCTTCAGACAGGGCCAGCTGCCACGATTGGTATTGAGGGGGCCACACACTACAAAGTTGAGTGCCCCTCTCTGGCTCACCCCGGCTTTCTGCACCACAGTATCTTCTGCCAGCATCTCCCTGGGGTTGGTGGAAGTAGGGGGCTGTGCAGAGAACCAAACTGCAGCTAAGAAGAGACTCTAACTTTGAGGGGCATGGGATGGTGCCCACTGAGGGAGCTGGGTAAAGAAAAAGCGCTTTCAGGTGGTCCTGTGTGTCCGCATCAGGCTGGGGGTGCTGTGCATTCTCCCTAACCCCACAGGAGGCCTCTCCCAGCTGGCTCCTCGGGCACCTTCACCCCTGTGGGCAGTTTCTGGCCAATCAGAGGCTTCTGTCTGAGCAGAGTCTTGAAGGGCCAGGCTGCAACCTCCAGCCTGGCCGGAGTGCAAAGGGGAGCGGAGCGGCCCCACTGCACGGCCACCACCTGCACGCACCATAGCTTGGGGCTGTGCCGGTACCTCTTCCTGGGCTTTGCGTTGAAAATGTGAGGCACGTCATGCCCGACATGTGGGGTGTCTGTGTTCTAGCCACAGTGTTCGTTGGAATACATCTACCTTCCATTTTAAAGGTAAAGCCTTCACTTTTCCTCCTTCTCCTTTGAGTCAGACGGGTGGGGAGTTGGCTTTTTCTCCGCTTGAGAAGTGAGGTTATGCCGGAAACTTTGTCAGACCAGGGCCATGGCTCTCCCTGTCAGGCACCTTGTCCTGGGCTGAGGATGGAGCCATCTCTCTTTGAAGGCGGGGTGGTGGGAGGAGGAGAAAGAGCTGGGAGAACTCCCTGCCGGGATGCACCCCACCTTCCTGAAGCCAAAACAGTCCAGAGCGGGGTGGTGGTGGGGTCATCTCTCTGAACTGAGGCTCGATCTCCACAGTTGGTGGCAGGCACTGGGTGCACGCACGCAGTTCCCACCTGCCTGGCTTTGCCGAAGCCCCTGCTCTGGGTTAAACCCGGGCAGCACTAGCCTACTCCACCAGCTTCCCCCCTGTGGCAGGAGTGTCTTGTGGGGCCTGAAGAGGCACCTTGCAGAAGGCAGGGAGGGAGCTGTGTTCCTACACGCTTTGCTCTTGTTCTTACAAACTACAAGGTCCTCAGTGGTGAGCACCGCTGACCACGCAGGCCGTTGTTTCTCCTCCACGTTTGCTCTCTCGCTCTTCTGTTTGGCTCTCGTGCTAACAGGCTCTCTTTCTCGCAGCCGGGTCCCCTGTTCCTGAGTTGGAAGCCATTAGCAGAGTCTGTTGGCACTGGGAACTCTGGGCCCAGTCGGTGTCTGAGCTGTCCCTTCACTCCTCAGCAGAGCAGAGCTGGGCCTGTGACTCGGTTGAGGCCCCCAAAGAGGGCCCAGGTGCTGCTGGGAGAGTGGCCGGCTTGTCCTCAGCAGTCCCTGGGCACCCTCCACGCCCAGGCTGCCAGCTCGGCCAGGCTGGGACTGAGGGGTGCTTACGCGCTGTCTGTCCTTCAGGAAGAGACGTGGCTGTAACACAGAATGCTCTGTGCTCAGCCTCGCCTGGTGCCTCTGGGCTTCGCAGAGATGTTTGCCTTTAAAAATCTGTCTTGAGTATCTCTTGATGCATTTCAACAGGAAAGCAGTGTTAAGCTGGGAACTGTAATTGGTGTAACCTTATCCTCTTCAGCCAAATAAAATGTTACAAGATGGGGAAATTTTGTCACTTACGTCTGCCTGGATGCTGTTAGAGCCTGCGAACTATCTTGTAGTTGTGCTGTGGACGTTTGGGCCTGGCACCCTCTGTCAGGCCAGGCCCCTGTCCCAGCAGGGGGAACTGGTAGAGACCAGGTGACCAGACGCACTAGCCGCTGTGCTCTGGACAGCAACACCGTCTGCCTGTGGAAGAGGGTGGACTAGTTGACTTTCTAATGTTTGAATTATTTCTAGAAGCATTTCTGGAGTGCCTGCCCTATGTCAGCGGTATTACAATGATAATGCTGATGACAACAGTTGTAATGGCAACTAACGCGTGTGGAATGCCCACCATGTGCCGGGCGCCGGCCTGAGCACTTCACCCGTGTTAAGGCCCGTGGCACCGGCAGCTTTAGGGATCAGGTCCCTGTCTCTGGAGCGAGGAAACAGACCCAGACAGCTCACGGAACCTGTTTGAGGGCACACAGGTGGGAATCGGCGTTGGGTTTGTAGGTACTTTCCCCAGTGGTTCGCCTGTCCTCACACCTTCCTCTGCGTGTAACACCACACCAGAGATTGACCTTTTTCCAGCTTTGCCCTCTCTTTGCCTTATATTTATTTGGTGAGTTGATCAGACTTTTAAAAGTATGTGGAAATGCATTGTCTCCTTCCATCCTTACTGTAATGTCACGGAGCGGGGCATCTGCATTTGAGAGGCACAGAAACCGAGGTACAGAGTGGTAGATAAAGCGTTCAAATAAATTCATGCGACTGCTTAGTGAGAAGGCCAGGTGGCAGCCCTGGCTGTTATTTCGGCTTTGTGATTCGACAGCACCAAGGAGGCGTAGGCCTGCTTTCCCAGGGAGCAGGGTCAAGGTCTGGATGCTCGTTACTCGTCAGACCTTTGCTCCACAGACGTTGACCGTTGGCCGTGTACTTCTTACTCTCCCAGCCCTGTGCCTGGACGTTGTAGGGGCAGAAATGGGAAGGATGTGGCCTCTGACTTCTGCAGTCTGGTAGCCTTACAGACAGAGTGAGTCCCAGCTGCCCTCCATGCTCGCACAGAGCCTTTAAAGCCAGTCAGTAAATGCTGAGGGACGGACACATGCGACGAACTGCAAGCTTTCTAAGAATCCCGAGGAGACCAGAACCCCCTCAGCCAGGTAGCAGAGAAGCCTCTTGTAGGAATGGGCACTTGCGTGGGGGAGGGAAGGCTGGACGCACCTCGTGGAGTTAGGAAGTTATCACCGGAGGTGCTTGGGGACGAAGCTGATCAAGATACATGTCTGTGATTGACAAGTAGCTGGACTGTGAGAGAGAATCCTCTAACCCACTCTCTGCCTCCTTAGGGCTGGGATTTAGGCTCTCTCAGAGCCAATTCTGTAGTCCTGGGTCCTGATGATGTGGTGAGCAGTGACGGGGGGGCGGGGGGGGGGCAGGCGTTGGTACTGGCACATGGGCAGCTGGAGCAGAGCTGTGGGGCACAGGAGATTTGGAAGTCACATAAGTTTTTAGCAACAACCACCAATGACCTCCTTAGCTGCTACGTGGTGAATGTTTTTTGTGTGTATGTCTGATGTGAAGCTATTCCTAATTCCTATGGAGCTGCACAACTTCTACTACCAAGTTACCCAGTTTTGTAGTGGGCCCTTGTAGACTTGTCTGAGCCCCCACAGGACTCAGCAGGCTGTGGTGACATTGGTGTGGATTCTCGGGGCTCCTGGTCCTCAACATCTATTGGGGTTGGTAGTGGAAACTCCATAGAGCATGGAGGCTGTGAAAGACCTTCCAGAAAGTCAGTGTGCTGGAAGAAGTTCATTCTGTGGAGAGACAGAGACAGTGTGGCTCTTGCCATGGAGCAGGCGGGACATGTCTGTGCCCGGGTCCACAGGTGAGAGGGACCTGGAGCTCCTCTTCTCGGCAGTGTGGCTGTGAAGATGCGGCCTCGAAGGGTCCTGTGCTGTTCTTTAGGAGTGTGAGTGCTGTGCGAGGGAACCCCTCGCTCGCGTTCCCCAGGTAACTGGGACAGAAGTGTGTTTTTGCTCTGCTCAGTGTTTCTTGGAGATGAATGGTCTTTGAATACTAAAGGTGGTGCCATGTGCCTTTTTTCCAGAAACCTTTGTCCAGTCTGTTAACGAGCGGGGCGCTGTTCCTTCCTCAGCTCTGGTCTAAGTCCATGGAAGGAGGCGGGGAGGCTGCAGCAGGGAGAACTGAAATTAGACATAAAGAAGCCGGGAATTTCCGCCTCTGGAGTGTTCAGATACAGACATAGATTTATCTTTTGAGGTTCGTTCTGTGAAAAGTTTATTCTACGGGAGGAGGAAGCCTGGCTTGGGCCTCTGCGCATTTTTTCTAGAACCAAGCCACCCAGTTGTTCGCGTCTACCAGAAGGTGGGCTACAGGGAAGGCTGCGGTCTCAGTAGTAGCTTGAGATTCTGGAGAGCAACCTCTGATCGGAGTCTTGTAACCACCCTTTGAGTTGCTGTGTGGCCTTGTGGATGACTTCTGTTTGCCGGGGTGGGGGTGGGGTTCACCGTTGAGAAAGTGAGGTTGAATAACAGTGCTGGACAGAGGGTCCATCTCTCAGCTTCCATTTTACTAGTGGTTTAGAGAAAGGCCACAGTCCTGATAGAGGGGCCACTGGTGTTGCGGGCCGTTGGAGCTGTCTCTTAGCCCGCAGGAGATGCTAACATAAACCTGGATTTGAACATATCAAGTGTTCAGTTACCAATATGCCCCAGCAGGTACACCTTCTGCTAACAGTGCACGGTTCACTTCACTTTTGTGGGAATGAGAATCGGGAGTTTCCACCCTCCGGAGCATCCTGCCTGGGCACTGCATGCCGCTTGCCTAGGCCTTCCAGCCCCTTGAGCAGTCAGTACACCTCAGGGCAATGACCGAGCCTCTGACGGGGGATTTCCTAAAAGGATGGGCAGTGCCCGCCTCGCACCCAGGTTTCCGCTCTGCCTTGAAATAAGCAGCAGCAGATATCACTTGCATTGTTTGTTGTTGTTGTTGTTGTCGTTGTCCTTCTCACTTTAAGGAGATTAACTCCATTGGAACGTAAGCGAGAGGCAGGGATTGTGTCAGCAGATCAGATCAGGGGTGCTGGAGGCTCCTGGTCATTGTGACCAGTCATGGAATTTTGTAGCTGGAAGAGAGGGTTTAGGGCTTCTCATTGTAGAACCTGAAGAGCTCTTCTGACCTGCTAAATTGTCTGGAAGACTGACGTTGGTTTCCTAAGTGAGCTGTTGAGGTGAAAGGAGGCGGCAGACTGGATGTGGCGGGTGTCTCTGTGTTTACTGGTCCCTGCTGCTGTTCTTTGTTTTCTGACTGCAGACAGGGGCTGACTTAGACTGGACAGGCTACTCTGTAACAGCAAGCGCCGCCCCATACCCACCGTGAACGCAGCAGCTCAACTCAGTGTAAGTTAGTCCTTGATGACTCCAAGTCCCGCCGAGGCTCCGGCAGACTCCCCGGGCAAGTATCCTGCATTTGGTGGCTCAGTGATCCAGGCTGTAGCATCCGCTGGCCTCCGTCCACGGTCACTAAAGGGGCGGAGAATAAGGCTCTTCAGTGCTTCTCCTTGGAAGTGAACACAGGGCCCTGCCTGAGTGCAGGAGTGGGGGTTCAAGGCTTCTGAACTGTGGAAGGGAGGGGCTGGGCACCTTGGGAGCCCCAGCTGTGCCCACCATAGCCGCCTTGGTGGAAGTGTGGCATGGGACCCACAATGAGGGCCTAGGGGAAGGGAGAGAGCGAGCAGCCTGACCCCGGGGGAGTGTCTAAGTGGTGGCACAGGGCTCACCTGCAGGCGGCCTCCAATGCTAGGCGGAGGCCCTGAGAAGCCTGCAGGCTCAGGTGACCAGAGAGCATGTCCTTGGTCTTCCCAACACCCTGGGCGAGACACTCTGGGTCTAAGAGCTGGGAGTGAGCCCATGGTTTGGGGTATGTGTAAAGAGGAGCATTAGACATTATAACAATGCTCCTATGAGTGTTTTTTTAAAATCTCCTATAATCCTTACTCAACCCTACAGGGAAGGTGGCGTTCATCCCATTTTACAGGTAAGGCAGGCGAGTCTCAAAGGGGTTTAACTAGCAGGCCCAAGCCCAGCCTGTGCTCTGGACCTCTGTGCTCTTGGCCTGGAGTTGGTGAGAAAAGAGTATTTATTGGGTGGAAATCTGGAGCTTTAAACTAACAGTTTTGAAAAGGTTTGCCAAGGAGGTGGGACAGTCCTCCTGGCCAGCGATGTCTTTCTCAGCTGATCTCACAGTGGAATCTTTTTGTCCCGCGTGCTCTCCCCGGAGCTGTGCCGTGCCCCAGTCACCGCCAGTGCAGGGGCCGCCACAATCGGGCTGGGTCAGGGTTTATTTAAACAAGGGTTTTTTTAAAAATTTGTGAAATGTATTATGCATACAAATGAAAGTATTTAATGTATCTGCACAGCTTAAAGAAATACAGTTTACATTTGAACACCACCAGTTTGAACTTTGCGGGTCCACTTACAATACATGGATTTTTCTCAGTCAATACTGTAAGTGTGTTTTCTCTTCCTTATGGTTTTCTTAATAACATTTTCTTTCTCCAGCTTACTTTATTGTATGAATACAGTATCTAACGCATGTAACACACAAAGTGTACGTTAATGGACTGTGTCCGTTATCTGTAAGGCTGTTAGTAGTTACGTTTTGTGGGAGTCCTGAGTGAGGTGAGGATTTCTCGCTGAGCGGGGCTCTGTGCCCCGAAGCTCCGTGTTGCTCCAGGGTCAAGTGCAGTTACACAGTGTCTATGCACCGTCCAGTTCAGCATCAGAACATTATCTAAACCTTTGAAGGCTGTTCGGTTGTTGCGCTTGTTTCATAAGATTCATGAAAATCGTCAAAGGCTCAGAGGACATGCCCACCCCCAATACAAACTCTGGGGGTTGAGCACTGACTGAGCTCCTGAGTCAGGGCTGAGGGCTGTCCTGGGGAAGCAGGGTTTACTTCCCAGCCAAGCTCCTCTTTGTTCTAACACAGGTGGGTGGCCGCTCCCTCCAGCTGTGCCTGACCAAGGGACACTGCGGGTGCCCCTGCTGCTTTCTAGCTGTGGGGCGCTAGGCATGCTGCTTCTTCCCCTGGTCTTGGTCTTCTCATCCCTCAAGTGGTGCTCATCACAGTCCCCTGTAAGGGCTAGGAGGACCAAAGGAGGTAACTCCTGCCACGGCACTGGGAGGAGTCCTGCCACCCACCTTGGACACTGAGCTGCTCTGGCAGCCTTTGTTATTGCACATCTGGCGTTGTTCAAAGAGAGCGTGGTCCTTGCTGTTCACGCTCCAAAAACCCACGGTGGTTCCTCGTGCTCCAGAGCAGCAATTTTCCCCGCGTGCTGCGAGGGTTTCAGTGCATGCAGCACCCGGCCCCTCGCAGAGCCGCTGACCTGCTTTCCCCGGGTTCTCGAGTGAGGGCAGCCGACACAACAGCAGCCATCCAGTGCGAATGAATCAAAGTTATATCTTTTTTAGGGGGTCAGATTGGCAAAAAGTATATTTTTTGCTGCACCACAGAATTTCAGTAATTAGTTTGTGCGTGCTGTGAGGTAAGAAAGGTTGAAAATGGGTGCTCTAGAGGCACACTTAGGAGAACTTGACCAGAAGGAGGAGATTGAAGCCAATAAGAGCAACATTCTGTAGCTGCTCACACAGTGCTCCCAGCATGCAAGAGCTCAGAGTTTACTATGAGAACCCGAGCACAGATTTTTGTGGAAAGGGCCGTCGTGGCAGCTACAAAGGTAGCGGCTTCCACGGACTGCTCAGTGGCTGAAAGGCAGGGCTGAGCGCCTATCACCAGTGGGTCTCACCACAGTAGAGATTTATTCTGCTTGTTTATATCAAAGAAGGCAAGAACGAGAAGAAGAAATTGCTGGTTCATGAAATTAGAGGGTCAAGAAAAATTATTTGAACATGCCAGAGTCAGTAGAGGCAGAGTAATAAATATATTTAAAAGGTACAGTTCAGCCCTGGCTGATGTGGCTCAATGGATGAGCACCGGCCTAGGAGCCAAAAGGTCGCTGGTTCAATTCCCAGTCAGGACACATCTTGGGTTGCTGGCCAGGTCCCCAGCAGGGGGCGCACGAGAGGCAACCAATTGATGTATCCCTCACACATCCATGTCTCTTTCCCTCTCTTTATCCCTCCCTTACTCTCTCTCTAAAAAATAAATAAATAAAATAAAAAAGAAACCAATAAAAGGTACATTTTAGACCAATGGATGGCTAAGAAAAATAATGTGCCGCCAGCAGAGCAGGTCCCCTTCAAAAGCCAGTGGTACAGTTCCCCAAATTTGCATCCTCAGGCTGGTCAGGGGAAGCCTCTGGAAACAAAGGGATTTTGCATGTCCAGTCCTAATGACACCAGATACCAACTCCCACTGTTCCGTAGGGATGAAAAGTTGAGGGCACTGCAGGGAAGCTGTTAGGACACAAGGAGGCTCCCAGGCTCAGGAGAAAGGGTCCAAAAGAAGATCTCAACCAAAAGGTAAATCTATTTGCACTCCAGCAGGAAAGGCACCTGAGCCGGCTGTGGAATTTCTACCACAGGCAGACCAGGGTGAGACCCTGCCCCCAAGGGGGTCCACCTCTGGCTCCCTGTTCCCTACCGTGGGCAGGACCAGCTCTGCTCATCTTGTGCTCCAGCCTCCCAGCCCACTGAGCGCTTGGGGAATGTTCCTCACGTAAACACACGAGTACGTGAAGTAAAGAGAGGATGGGATGAATCCAGTGGGAACTTGGGGAGAATATTGAAAGAGCCTCTTACTTACCCGAGCCTGAATCAGTGAGGATCCATAAGAGATAAAATCTGTTGCTCAAACCCACCTGTCACTTTTGAGATGAGGGCGCTGGTCGCTGCGTCAGTGGTGGGACAAGTTCCAGCCTCTAGTCAAGGGACCAGGTGACCGAACCCATGCAGGATGGAGTGCAGAGTTCCAGCAATGACACTAAAGCACAGGACTTGAAAGGCTGTTAACTTCAGAGGTGGAACTGGCCAAGAACGGCCTAAGACTGTGTTTCCTGGCTACTCCCAGAAAGACGGTCAGAGTTTTCTGCGTCCATCTGGGGCAGCAATTTTTGACCTTTCCCAGCTCACGGCTCACATAAACTATAATTACTAAAATTCTGTGGCACACCAGAAATATATTTTTTACCAATCTGATAAAAAAAATAGGTATAATTTTGATTCATTTGCTCTGGAAGGCTACTATGTTGGCTGCTGTCATTTTCTATTTGACCATCTGAGGGAAGAGAGATCAAGGCCCCTGACTAAACAGTCAGGCGCTGCATGTTTCAGAGATTCTTGCGGCATACGGGTTGAACATTGCTGGCCTAGGCACAAGTTAGGACCACTTTCGAGCTGGTCAACAGAGCTAAAAATAATGAGTGATTGTCCTCACCAGCCACAAAAGACCATAGCCACCACCGCCAGGACCATCAGCTCCAGGTCTGGACCTGCCTCTGTCCGTCCCCTCACTTCCTAGAATGAGCTAAGCTCCTCACATGCACTGCATGTAAAGCAAATTAATAACGGCTTTCCATCCCACGTCCTCTTCATGTGGTCTCCTCCTAGTCATTCACACTGGAAACTCTGAGCTATTTCTGCTTGG